>JAOANR010000037.1:0-37439 GCA_030278955.1 Hygrophila difformis | reverse complement strand
AAAAAAAATATTCAGGATTTATTATATAGATTAATCATCAAACCTAACCAATCACTTTTAATCAAATAAATATATTAAATCACACATAACACATAAATAAATAAATTAAAATTTCAAACAAACTATCATTAATTAATAAATTCAAACCTAAGACCATTACATCATACATAATGCCAATATAGTACTGTAACTTGCAAATTTTTCAATTTGATACCATAACTTTACTAATGGTCTCTAACCCTACCTTAAATACTGTCCCTTATATAGGAATGTAAAGTGTAAACGAGTCGGATAGGCCGATATGGTTGGATTATCACTTCCACCCACTACTCGAAATATTAATTCACATAGTAGTATTACTTAAAAATCAAGTACAGGTTAGGATTTTTCCTAGCCTCATTGTAGGCTGTCAGAGGCAAAAAAGTATGGGTTAGTATTCCATATACCTATAGTGTACACGGATATGCACTCAATATTACTCGTCATTCCTTATTAATAGTTCCTTTTGAGAAGTGTTAGAACAATGGATCCTGCAAGGAAAGAAGCGCGCATTCGCGCTACCAGAGAGCACATAGAGGGTTTGGAAGAGAGGCAGCTGATGGGTGATTTTTACCACTCATATTTTACCACAAGCGGATGGTTGTCATCAAGTAATAAAAACCGGTGAATACCGGGTCGAACCCAAGGGAATTTCAGAATATTATTTCATTCCGGAGAATGTTTTAATTGTTTTAAGTTTATTTAATATATTTTATATTTTGAAAAGGATTTGTTTAATTCTAATGGTGATTAAATTAAAAATAGTGATATTGAATTAAAATAAAGTAAATTAAAGTTTTAATTGATAAAAATACTAATGGGAGTTGCTTGTAATATTTTAAAAATTGCCATCTTTATTATAAAATAGAAATTGTGTAATAATTTGACATTTCCCAATGTTCTAAAAATCAATTTCTTTAGTTTAAATATTTTTATAAAGATTAAAAATATAATAATCTACTAAAATTCCAAATTATGCTTAAACGGACTTCATGGAAGCTGATTAGATTATCTAACATTTTGCAATCATTATTCTAGGCCTAAATTTGAGTCTTTTCCAAGCATACAAATTTTCCTATAGCAATTAATAGGCACTTTTCATTTCCCAAATCATTGTGCACATGCTAGAATCCATTTTTAATGTAATTTATTCCCAATTCCGGTACTAAAATATTAATTCTACTTTTTATCTCCCGATTTAGCAAAGCAGAATTTATGGAATTAGATTCTAACATTCAAATTATGCTAAACAGTGTAAATAATCTAATAATTATGGTAAAATAATAATAAAACATAGTAAACTGGATTTAAATAATAATATTAAAATGCAGACAGATTAGAATTAATGCCAGATTACTAAAAATAGAAAATTTATGTTTGATCGATCAGTCAGGCTTTTAGCAGATTAATATTTTAAATCACAGATTTGATAAAACACAAAAGATCGATCAATTCAGTAATGTCTAACATATAATCCTAATACCAATTTTAGCAGAATAGCAGATTTATCCATCTTAATCGATTAAAAATCAGATTACACCTAAACATGAGATTTTCACTTCTAAGATCAGGCAAAAATGGCGCTTAAACCAGATTAGAAAGATTTTAATATGAATGCAGATTAATCGATCAATTGAGATTAAACTAATAAAATTGCAGATTCAAAGTTTTCATCCAATCTTCATAATCGATCAAATTTTGGTAGCCAATACATGATTCTAATCCACATTCTAACAATCAAAACAGATTAATCCAGATTACAGAATTAAACATCGACATATTATTGCTTCCATAAAAGATAAATTCGTACTTCAAAGTGATTCTGAACTCCCGTTCTAGAACACTTCTAACACGAACAATACAGAAATCCGTCTACAAATTAAGAACATGATAGCAGATTACTTTTAGAGGCAATTTCAATTCATTACAATGCAAGAAAAAGAAAGGCAACACCTAGAATAGGAAGAACACGCCCAGAACAGCGTCCTTGATGCATTCCTCCGGCATGATTTTGTGTTTCTGGCCTTCTCCTCCCATTAGCAGATTGTTTCAGAGTGTTTCTATCGATGAATGGTAAGTCTGATCCGATGAAATGAAGAAAAACGGGCCTTAAAACCGTGTTCGGGAGGTTAAGAAACTGCTCAACCGCGACATCGGCGCATAAAATGGCGCTCGGAGAGGGTTTTAGGCGCCACCAAGTAGAACTGGCGCATACGCTGATTTTCCGAATTTTCCAAAATGGCGCAAAAAGTGGCGCTGGAGGGGCATTTTATGCGCCGCCAAGAAGCAATGGCGCATTCTGATAATTTCCTCAAATTTGACAATCGGCGCAAAAAGTGGCGCTGGAATGGCATTTTATGCGCCGCCAAGAAGAAATGGCGCATCCTGAAGCTTTTTCCATCCGAAATTTTTCCAAGTGTTGAAGTGGCGCATAAAATGGCGCTGGAGAGCATTTTTATGCGCCGCCATGCTGATGTGGCGCATCCTGGAGCCTTCCAGTGTTGAAAATTCCGAATTTTGCATCCTTTGACCTCCGAACATCTTCTTTCTTCATTTTAATGCCTGAAACATCATTGCAATGTCTTAGAATTGCCAAAGTCTTATTAAAAAGCATAAAACAAGGTAAATTGAGCTCAAATAAGCTCAAATTAAGCAGTCTTATTAATATTTACAAAACACATGAAATGTACACTAAAAAGCAATAAAATAGGATCTCATACATGCAATTTAGGTTCTTTTTATCATAATTTAAGCTTATTTAAATGTGGTTTCTCAGGGTGCATCAACATCCTCACACTTAAATATTGCTCGTCCCTTGAGCAATGAGATCAATTAGCACATCAACTTGCCAATCAAGATAATAAAGATAAAGTCTTTATAGTTCTGCCAAATCATAGATTTCAACAACAAAATGAGATAAGAGGGTTCAAAGTTTAATGTACTAGAACTAGGCAAATTGGTATGCATCAGCTATTAGAACCAGATATCCAAAGCACTTACAATACAGAAAACAGATTAATTATACCTAGCACTCAATATGGGAAAGCGAATAATGTAAATATGCTTTTCTTTTCCAGTCTTTAAATATGCTCAATCTATGGCTAGGTTTCACTATATTCTAGACACTTTGGCTGAGTTGTAGACGGTTGAATTCCAAAAGCTACTCGTGTCACCGAATATGTGCCAGTCATCCAGTCAAGAGTTTATGAAAATTTTTTATTTAATCACCCTGTTTTTCTCTTTTTTTTTTAATCTTGCATTCTTTAATTTTCTTTTCTTTTTCTTTTTTGCAAGATAACTTGTTTTGTTTTATTTTTCAATACAGGGCTCTTACTCTGACTTTATTTTAATTAAGCATTTAAAAAGACTTAGAACGAGCATATTTGTTTATAAATAATGACAACTCTCCACATTTTAAATAACTAGTCTAATTAATCAAAAAGCTTTCTGCCAGGCAAATAGAATTGTCATCGATAGCCCAAACAACTTGCATAACAATTTGACATAGTCTAGAACTTTAAACTAAGAAACCTAACACTCATTAAATTGTAAAATCGGATTAGAGCAGAACATTTAGACTTATTTGGATTTTCTCCAGATTGGCATTGATGTGATAATCTCTAAATAATAACACCACTGGGAAAACACAATTTAAATTAAACATAATCAAAGCATCCTAATCATGCATGTACTACTTTATTCAAAACATAATAGAAATTAAAATAAACTAATTAAGCTCTTACCAACATACTTCATGCAAATTAATAATGTAAAACATGAAAAGATCACACCTGGAGTATGTAGATCCCTAGAATTTCTTTTTACCAACATGGATGTTCCCTTTTTGCTTCTCCTTGGCATATCCTGCTTCTTTATATATTTATATGGTATTCACTTATACAAAAGATAATTGTTAGAACTCATGGCAAATTATAACTTAAAATAATTAAACCTCATCCATAATTTATTTAAATTCAGATTTTATTATTAAATTTCAGATTTTTATTTATTTTGTAGGCACATTTTATCAATTAAATAATTATGGACAGATTTAATTAAAATATTAAATTTCATAAATTTACCAAAAGCAAAATACCACAAATTCTAGCAACTATTACATAAAGAAGCTAATTAAATAAGCAAAATAGCACCAAAATAATTCTAACTATTACAAATTAAACCAAAAAGGGAGCAATCCTATCTAATCAAGAATCTAGATTTCTAAGGATCCATCCGAATCACCTACTTCATCTTCCCTAGGAACATCATCATCCTCTGTAGAGCTCGAACTAGTAGTAGGAGGAATATATCGATCACCTAGACTTTCAGTCATGAAGAATTCAAGCCTATTAGAAAGTTGTGAAATTTGTGCTCGTGTACTATCTTCCTTCCTCTTCATCTCCTCTCTAAGCTGATGAATCTCATAGGTCATCCTATTGATTGCGATCTCTGCAGGCTCTACCTTAGTACCAGATGTACTAGGTCTATCAGGATGACAAGTGGGTGTCCCACGGGATGTGGTAGGGTAGCCAAGCTCTGCACATCTTACTCCAGGCTTGTTATAGAAATTCTTGAAACAGATAGGGGGCTTTGGCTTCACATCATGAGCATAGGCAGTCATATTCACTCCAGCTCTTTCACAAAGTTTCCAAATCAGTGCAGGAAATCCCAGCACAATCCGAGCAGTATCAGACGCCATTCTATCCAACTCATATGCTATCATCTCTCCAATATCAATAGGTAGCCCGTTCTTCACACAATACACAAAATAAAGATCCTCTGCACTCGGTTGTGAAGTGTGTGAAGTAGGAAATACCTTATGCTTGTAGAGCAGATAGATCTGATAGAGCGGTGCAGCCATTAAAGTAGCTACAACATTCGCCTTCTTCTCTCCAATGTAGGCCACCCTCTTTTGAGTTTCAAACATCTCTTTCAAAATTCTTTTCTCCAATGCGGGTCCTCCTTCCTCATCATAAACAGGATCATGGAAGTGCTTCTTCTTCGTAGCTGGGCAAGAAACATCCACAGTACCATAAAGTTCATTGATCACCGCAGGACCATATGGCACAGGCACTCCTCTAATCCATGAAGTGTAGTGATCATACTGAGCATTGCACAAAAACTGTCTGGTAAGCTCCCAAGAATAAACTCCTTCCGGATGCGCAGCAAATTTCATCCATCCTCGACTCATGAGAGCATCATGAACCGAAAATCTCTCCATGTCAGCTTCAGTGAACCCTTTGTCTGCAAAAATCCATCTATCCACCATATTCTGATAATAAGAATACGCAGTTTGATTGATGAAAATGGCCGGATTGAAAACATCTCCTGTTAATTCTTCCAGAGGAGTAGTATCGTTCTTTCTATTGTGACTCTTCCTCTTGGTTTTAGATTCACGAGGAATTTCTGGTGAAATTTCCTCCGGGGATTCAGCGACATCTTCTTGCTGTGGATCATCCTCCGTTGGTTGGGCAGAATTGAAGGAAGTATCATCACCATTATACGAGTCGGGAGCTACCAGATTGTTTACAAATTCATCTTCAGCTCCCACAGCAGCCGGCTCCAGAATGGGTTCATTAATTTCTGGTGTCTGTGATGGGGCAGGCTCTGTGGTTTTCAATTTCTTTCCACCCTTGTTTCTTGGGTTATTCTTTCTCTTTGGTCTCATGGTGGCAGAATTCTAGGAAGAAAGGATTGGGATTGGAAAGCTAATTAAACTGGAAGAAGAGAAAAATTGACAGATTTAAGGTTGAGGGTGTGACCGATCGGTCATGCCTCTTTTTAAAGAGGTGAAATCTTGATTTTGTTGAGATATGGCGGGATTGATTTAATCTAGATCCAAATATACATTAAACATATGATTTGGAGTGAGTATAATGCTGTTTAGGATCCCAAAAATCGAATAGATATGATTTGGATTTCCTGGATTCGCGAATTTTTGAAGGATTTGCGTCGATGGCGCAAAAAGTGGCGCATAAGGTCACTTTCAGGCGCCACCAAGCACAACTGGCGCATTTTAAAAATAATATAAATTTTAAAAATTAAAATGGCGCAAAAATTGGCGCTGGGAGGAGGTTTTATGCGCCACATAGAAGGAGTGGCGCATCCTGAAGCCAACTTGGAAAAACTTTAATTCAATGGCGCAAAAAGTGGCGCAGAAAGGCAGATTTATGCGCCATCAAGCATGTGTGGCGCATTTTGGAAAAACTTAGAAAAATTTCTAAGTCTTTTGGCGCATAAAATGGCGCTTAAGGGTGTTTTTAGGCGCCACTATGCCTAAATGGCGCATTCTGTGTCAAATCGAGCAGAATGTGTTTTTCCTAAGTTCTTCCCCATGATGTCCAAAATCTCCAAATCGCTCAACAATACCAATTTCACTTCATTTACACCTCAATCTAGTTCAAATAAACTTCATTGATCTTTCAACCAGTTCAAAACACTCAATTAAGTATGTTATTGGTAAGAGCTACTTTATTGAATTAAAAAGCAAGTAAAAACCTTAAAATTCATTTAAACTCCATCTACTACTCTATAAAATTACAAAAACATGGATAATAGAAATAACAAGTCTAAAATAGCAAAAGTACTAAAATAAAAATAGAGTTAGGACAATTACAACCCAAATGTAAATACTGAAATGTAGCAAAATAAACTCAGAAGCGCAATAGAGTCGAATACATAGGCCTATCAATACATGTCATCTATAATAATCATAAGCCTATCTATCGCTCATCTCTCTCAGTCAGTCGGAGTCCTCAGAATCATCATCATCGTTGTCACCCACTTCTTCAGACCCATCTCCAGCATCAGCATCCTCAGCATCCTCATCGCTACCATCGCCAGACCCCACGTAGTCCTCATCATCATCGTCCTCAGAAGGTGTCTGAGGAGCGACATACCGCTGTCCTAAGCTCTGGGACATAAAATACTCAAGTCTGGCTGCATGATACGCTTGGGCTCGGGCATTCTTTTCAATCTGATCGCTCAAGAAGTTTTGTCTCTGAGCTACCAACCTCATTCGTTCATCCATAGTGTTCATCCAGTTTTGCTGGTTGGTCATCATCGTCTGCTGATCAATCCTCAACGCCCTGGCCCAATCCGGCTCTCCCGGATACTGCTGATGTGACTGCTGCGACTGCTGTGGCTGAGCTCTGCCACGTCCTCTACCTCGACCTCTACCACCTCGTGTACCACGGGTGGACTGTGAAGGAGCCTCAGAATGCTCCTGGCTAGCATGTGAAGGTGCAGGTGGCGGTGACTACCTGGGTAACTCCCTCGGTAGTATCATGGGCTTGCATCTAATCCCAGGCAGCTTGAAGTTTCTCTTCCCAAAGGGAATAGGGGGCCTCATCCTCCAGTCTCTGTCAAACTGCCCCATATCCACCCCTGCCTGTGCACACAGCTGCCATATCAAGCTGGGAAACATGAGAGCAGATCTCTTAGACACCCCTGGTGTCTGTCTCAACTCCAATGCAATAAGCTCTCCCATGTTAACCGGGCTCCCCACCTTGATATAGTATGGGACGTACAAATCCACAGCAGTAGGTCCAGAGGTGTGAGTCGAAGGACTCAGTCTAGATCTGTAGAACATGAGCAGCTGATACATGGGTGCATCCATATCAGGCCCATGTAACCTACTCATGTCATCGTCATCATAAGTGAGGACATCCTCCTGACCCTCAAACATAGACATCAAGACCAGCTTCTTGATCTCCTCCCTATCATCAGCCCTCATAACTGGCTCCCAAAAATCCCTGCCGTAAGGCACATCCACTACTCCGAAAAACTGGTTGATGTGCTGAGGAGTGATGGGTACTCTAACCCCTAAAATCCACGAATCCTCCTCCTCAGCGTTGGCTAGAAACAGTCTAGTCAACTCCCATGAATATGTCCCGGCTGGATGTCTAACAAATCTCTCCCAACCTCTGGATCTGATAGCATCACGGAGTAGGGGGTGCTGCAGATCTCTGTCTGAAAATCCTCTATCGGCAATGATTCTCTTCTTGTGGAACCTCTTGTATAATTCATAGGCTCTGGCACTCCTAAACACAGTGGCATCAAATATGCCCGGACTGACATAATGCAACTCGGGGACATAGGCTCTCGGATCCTGCTTTTTCGGTCCTCCCCTATCCTCCTGCTCCTCCTGATCAACCTCCTCCTCATCTTCCTCTCCTCCTACAGCCTCAGGGACAGGCTCCTGTATAACTAATGCCGCAGATCTCCCCCTCCTAGGTCGAGAGGAAGTAGAAGTAGTAGCGGGTGCCTTCCCCCGAGAGGCTCTAGTGGGGGCCTGTGAATGATCCGATGCCTCAGGCTGAGGCTGATCGGGCTGGTCAGGCTGATCAGGCTGATTGACCTCCTGATGGTCATCAGCGGGCACTGTAGTGTGTCTAGAAGATGCACCGCTCTTGGACTTACTCCTCCTAAAATAGGAGAGAAGTCCTTTGGACTTAGAGGCACCTCCTGATCCTTGGGGCTGATCCATCTGTGTCGAATTTTTAGTGCGGAGTCTGCGATTTTCAAAAACATGCTCATCAGGAATAGGAGTAGGAACGCTATCCGGTGACTGTGGATCATAAATCCCCAATCTCCCCTCGGGCATCGGTATATACCTATAACCCGATTTCTTAGGGAGATTTGGAGGATTATACATTATATTGGCACCTGATTTTACAAAAATGATGGGTTAGTATCATATATATGCATTGCCTCCCATCCTCACACTTAAGTTTAAACCATAGGTTTAACTTAAGTGTTAAGTATAAAGCAAACATATACATCAACCTAGAATGTGGGATTTATATGACTCAATGACCAAAATATTGCATTTTAAGGTTCACAAATCCTAAACTTTGTTTAAAGAAATAATCCATTTTATCCCAAAGTTTAGAACTCACATTTAGGACAACTTTTTTAATAAAAACGCTCATTTTATTAAATTTCCAGATTTAATAAATAGCATAACCTAACTTAATAAACTAGTTTATCCTAAATGATTTAAATTAATATTTAAATCCATTCCAATTTATTTATAGGATAAATTAAACTATTTAAATTAACTAAATTACAAATAAGAGAGTTTTTATCAAAACGTGGTTCAATTATCTCATATTATGAAAAACATGGAATTTTTGACAAGAAAATAACTTTATATTTTTAATATAACTAAAATGACATATTCTAGTAATGTTTCATCCCTTTAATTAACCAAAAATGCCATTTTAGTCAATTTAAAAATAATTTTCAGATTTAATAATTCTCAAAAATTCCAACTTTTTAAGATTAATCCAAAAATTTCACATTATGCATTCCAACCATGTTCTACAACATTTTGTTCAAACTAGAATTTAAACAATCAAAAATTGAATTTTATCCCACATTCTACAAAAACCCAAAATTCAAGTAACAATACCAATACCAAAATTAATGCATTCCAAAGCACTAAATTATGATAACAATTGAATTAGGATAGCCATTCTTACCTAGATTGAAGGATTTGAACACTTTGAAGAGGAATCCCCAAAATTGGAAAACTAGGGTTCTTGAACCCTAATTTGATTGAACAAACAAAAGTTGGGGTTTTTGGAATGAGAATTGACAATGTAGGTGAGAATTGATAGGAAGAAACAAGAATTGGAAAAATTCTTACCAAAGTGGCGCGGATTGTGTCGCTTGGAAGGGAAGGAATGCGTCGGTCTTTGAGAAAGAAAGGAATAAGCTCGGTTGAATGGATGAAAAATGAGGAGGAAAAGAAGATTTTGGGTTTAAAACCCCGATTTTGGACCCGGGTCAGGGTTCTGACCCGCAGGTCGATGCGCCAAAATGGCGCTTGGATGGTGTTTTAGGCGCCACATAGTACAAGTGGCGCCTGAGAATTTTCTGAAAAATCCCAAGTCCGAAAATGGCGCATCAAATGGCGCTCCGGAGTGATTTTATGCGCCACCAAGAAGAAGTGGCGCATAACCTGACTTCAATTTTCTCCAAGTTTAAAAGTGGCGCAATTTTTGGCGCTAGGGAGCAGTTTTATGCGCCACAAAGCATATGTGGCGCAAAAACTGACTTAAAACTTTTCCAAGGTCGAAATTGGTGCATAAAATGGCGCCTGAGCTTGGTTTTGGGCGCCACCATGAAGGTGTGGCGCCTAAACTGAGCCTGTGACACTCGAAATTCAGTTCAAATTCAACCAAAATGATAGTCAATACACTCCCTAAGGTTAGCAAGTCAGATTTAGCATAAATAGGCTCCTCAAATCCTTCCGGATCATTATTCTCCTCAATTAAATCAACTAGTCCATATAAATCCTCCTCCTTAACTCATCACCGAGTCAAAAATGCACAATTCAAGATCAATACTCCAAGCACACACAAGTCTATCATTTCTCAACATTTTGCTACTTATTCCAATTCAAAGCAATGTCCTACTCAATTTATTGAACACATACAATACATATCATAACAATTAAATAGCATAATTAAAATTAAAACACGACTTACATTAATAAAAGCAGTAAAACAACTAAAAGCACATAAACAATAAAATGCAAAATATTTTTGTCTTTTTCTGCCATTTTATAATTTTATGGGTTTTCATAATTTTAACAAATCAGACTAAACATAAGTAAAAATGCAAAGCAATTACTTCAATAAACAAATTTAAATAACCAAAGGCTTAACATTAATTTGTTCAATGAATTTTACTTCATCTCCAAAATAATGTTTAAGTCTTTGACCATTTACAGTGAATTCCCTTTCATCATCAGCTTTCAAAACTACTGCACCATTATTCAACACTTTAACAATCCTAAAAGGCCCTGACCACTTCGTTTTCAATTTCCCAGGAAACACTTTAAATCTAGAATTATATAAAAGCACTAATTGACCCGCTTCAAACACCTTAGGCCTAAGCATTTTATCATGATAAAGCTTTGTTCTTTCTTTATAAATTAGAGCATTATCATAAGCATGACGTCTCATTTCTTCTAACTCATTAAGATCTACCTTTCTTTTCTCTTGAGCTTCTTTAAATTCGAAATTTAATTTCTTCATAGCCCAAAGCGACTTAAACTCAAGTTCAAAAGGCAAGTGACAAGCTTTACCATAAACCAATTTAAACGGGGTCATCCCTATGGGTGTTTTAAAAGCTGTTCTATAAGCCCATAATGCTTCGTCTAACTTAAAAGCCCATTCTTTTCTAGATTTTCCTACAGTAGCTTCCAAAATCTTTTTAATCTCGCGATTAGTGACTTCTACTTGTCCATTGGCTTGAGGATGATAGGGTGTTGTTATCCTATGATGAACATGAAATCTAGATAACAATTGATTAACAGCCCTATTGACAAAATGAGATCCACCATCACTAATGATTGCTTTAGGCACACCAAAACGGGTAAAAATTTGCTTTTTCAAAAATTTAATTACTTGTTTAGCATCATTCAACGCACATGCTTCAGCTTCTACCCATTTTGACACATATTCTACAGCAACTAGAACATATAATTTCCCATTAGATGGTGGAAATGGACCCATGAAGTCAATCCCCCACAAATCAAACAACTCAACAGGCATAATTCCTTTTAAAGGCATTTCATCTCTTTTAGTGATATTACCGGCCCTTTGACATACGTCACATTTTTGCACAAATGATCTAGCATCCCTATAAATATTAGGCCAAAATAAACCACCTTCAAGTACCTTGTGAGCTGTCCTATTCGGTCCAACATGTCCTCCTCCAAGTCCTTCAAGGCATGCTTTTAAAACTTTCTCAAAGTCCTCATCCGGGATGCATCTCCTTATAATCTGGTCTGCACACAGTCTAAACAAATAAGGCTCATCCCAAATAAAATACTTAGCATCAGTTTTAAATTTTTGCTTTTGACTATGCCATTTTAAATGATCAGGAATTACACCACATGCTAAATAATTTACAAAATCAGCAAACCAAGGATCAGAGGAAGTATTATTAATTAAATACAAATTTTCATCAGGAAATGCATCATTTATTAATTTTTCTTCCCCTTTTTCATGCTCTAATCTCGACAAGTGATCAGCTACAGGATTTTCTTCACCTTTTCTATCTTTAATTTCTAAGTCAAATTCCTGTAACAATAATACCCATCGAATCAACCGAGGCTTAGCATCTTTCTTTGTAAACAAATATTTAATTGCAGCATGATCAGTGTAAACTACAGTTTTAGAACCAATCAGATAAGGCCTAAACTTCTCACATGCATACACAACAGACAATAATTCTTTTTCAGTGGTAGCATAATTTCTTTGTGCAGAATTTAAAGCCTGACTAGCATAATAAATAACATGAAGTTTCTTATCCTTTCGTTGGCCCAGTACTGCACCAACAGCAGAGTCACTAGCGTCGCTCATGATCTCAAATGGCAGGCTCCAGTCGGGTGGCTGAATAATTGGTGCAGTTATCAGTGCTTCCTTGATCCTATTGAACGCCTCAACACATTCATCAGAAAAGTTAAACTCCACATCTTTGCACAACAATTTAAACAGGGGCAATCCAATTTTTGAAAAATCCTTTATAAATCTCCTATAAAATCCAGCATGTCCCAGAAAACTTCTCAAAGTTTTTAAATTAGTAGGAGGTGGAATTTTAGCAATTACTTCTACTTTAGCCCTATCAACTTCAATGCCATTTTTAGAAATTCTATGTCCTAAGACAATTCCTTCATTAACCATAAAATGACATTTTTCCCAATTAAGAACTAAATTTGATTCTTCACATCTAATCAGAACCTTTTCCAGATTAATTAAACATTTTTCAAAATCAGACCCGAATACAGAAAAATCATCCATAAATACCTCAATGCATGTCTCAATTAAATCAGAAAATATAGACATCATGCATCTCTGAAATGTAGCTGGAGCATTACACAGACCAAATGGCATTCTCCTATATGCAAATGTACCGTAAGGACATGTAAAAGTCGTTTTATCTTGATCCTCAGGTGCAATTGGAACTTGATTATAACCAGAATAGCCATCTAAAAAGCAATAAAATTCATGACCAGCTAAACGCTCTAGCATTTGATCAATAAAAGGCAACGGAAAATGATCTTTCCTAGTTTTATCATTCAATCTCCTATAATCAATGCAAACACGCCATCCAGTAGTAGGTCTAGTAGGTACTAATTCCCCATTTTCATTTCTAATAACAGTCATACCTCCCTTTTTAGGCACTACTTGTACTGGACTAACCCACTGACTATCAGAAATAGGATAGATAATACCTGCATCGAGTAGTTTAATCACCTCTGCTCTTACAGCTTCTTGTAGATGTGGATTCAATCTCCTTTGGGGTTGTCTAACTGGCTTGTCGTCCTCCTCCATGTAAATCCGATGTGTGCACAATGCTGGACTCAGTCCCTTGATGTCAGCTATTGTCCAACCTATTGCTCTAACATGCTTACTCAACACTTGGGTTAATGCATTTAATTGATCATCATTTAATTTATTACTTGCAATAACAGGTAAAGTGTCATTCTCACCAAGAAAAACATACCTCAAGTGTGATGGCAGCTCCTTCAATGTCAACGTAGGTGGCTTTTCAACAGACGGAACTAATTTGGATTCTTCAATTGCACATGTTACTTGCACAGGTAATCCTCCCTCACACTTACTTTCAGCTAAGTCTTCACAACTCTCCACTAACTGCTCAAATTTCCTATAGGGATCGTGTCTAGCAAAGAACTCTCTCTCAATCACCTCATCCTCCTGATAGATAGTTGTGACTCTATTACACGGGTAGGTGTCAGAACTAGCGTGTTGTGTTTTAGTTGTCTTAGAAATGTCAAACGACACTTGTTCATTACCTACTTTAAGTGTAATTTTACCATCATCCATGTCTACCATAGCCCTACCAGTTTGAAGAAATGGTCTACCTAAAATCAGAGGGATATCAATGTCCTTTTCCATATCAAGAACAACAAAATCAACAGGGAAAATGAAGCTCTCTACTTGAACAGGAACATCTTCTACAATGCCTAAAGGAGTCCTAATGGATCTATCAGCAAGCTGTAGCTGCATCCTAGTAGGCTTCACAACTCCTACTCCCAGTTCTCTAAAGACATGTAGAGGCATCAGATTAATACTAGACCCGAGATCACACAAGGCTTTGTTGAATTCTTTAGTGCCTATGATGCACGGAATAGTGTAACTCCCAGGATCTTTTTGTTTAACAGGTTGCCTTCTTTGTAAGATTGCGCTGCATTCCCCTGTCAGTGTCACTTTCTCTTCATCATCAACACTCCTCTTTTTTGATAGAATTTCTTTTAAAAACTTAGCATAGACGGGCATTTGTGCTATAGCATCAGAGAAAGGAATATCAATTCTTAAATTCTTAAAGACTTCTAAGAATTTAGCATAATCTTTATCTTCCTTAGCCTTTTTAAGACGCTGTGGGTAAGGGATAGGTGGCTGATATGACTTGACTGGAACAGTAGACTTTCCCTTATCCTTACTCCTATCAACACTAACTCTCTCACTCTCCTTAGGCTCCTCAGAATCCTTCTGCTGACTTTCTTTCTCTGCATCCTCACCTTGATCGTCTACAGTATCAGCTGAAACCTCTGGATCATCTAAGGTAGGGTAAGGATTAGGTAATTCCTTTTTATTCCTTAAAGTGATTGCTTTACATTGCTCTTTTGGATTAGGATCAGGCATGCTTGGTAGTGTTCCTTGCTGTCTATTTGAAGTGTCCCTAGCAATTTGACCAACTTGTACTTCTAGATTTCTCATTGAGGCTTGCATTTGCTGAATTGTTTGTTGTTGAGACACGATTGTGCTCATTAACTCTTTTAAATTAACTTCATCACTTACTTGATTTTGTTGCAGCTGTTGTTGAGGTTGAAAGTTCCTAGGTTGTTGGTTAGGGTAGAAGGACTGATTTTGATTTCTGTTTTGATTAAAGTTTTGATTCTGATTTTGATTTTGGTTTTGAAAGTTTTGATTTTGATTTGGGTAATTTTGATTTTGGTTCTGTGGATAAGATTGACGGTTGTTTTGTGGATAAGTGTTTTGTTGGAATTGAGAGTTTTGATTAGGGTAGAAATTTTGGTTTTGAGGTCGGTTTTGGTTGTAATTCTGCTGCCTATTTCCCATGTAGTTCACATCTTCCACTTGCTCCTCAGTGCTCTCACACTGCATAGTCTCTTGAAGTCCTTGATCAAGCAAGTGACAAGCTGATGACTCGTGAGGTCCATGACAAATACCGCATCTCACAACTTTAGCTTGACCTTTCTTAAGCGTAGAAACTTCCCTCATCAAAGCATCTAACTTAGAATCTATAGCAACTGCCTTTTCTACCTCATAGATTCCCCCTTTTGTTTTATTTCTAGCATTTTTCTTACCAGGAAATTTTTTCATATTAGAAATCTTTTTCTCAATTATTTCTTTAGCTCTAGAAGGTCCTATGGATAGAAAAGAATCTCCAGCCGCTGCATCCAACAAGTTCCTCCAATGATCAATCAACCCATTGTAGAAGAAGTGCATCTGCTGCCAATCTTCAAAGCCATGATTCGGGCATCGTGCCAATAAAGTATTATATCTATCCCATGCTTCAAGCAAAGTTTCACCCTCATCTTGCACAAATTCTTTGATTTTTTCTTGTAATTCAATAACCTTAGATGGTGGGAAGAACTGTTCTAAGAAAGCTTCTAACATTTTATCCCAAATAGTGACATCCCTTAATTGAAGTGAGTTGTACCAAGTTTTAGCCTTATCTCTAAGTGAA
Organism: Hygrophila difformis; assembly: GCA_030278955.1. Classification (NCBI taxonomy): domain Eukaryota; kingdom Viridiplantae; phylum Streptophyta; class Magnoliopsida; order Lamiales; family Acanthaceae; genus Hygrophila; species Hygrophila difformis. Next base: position 21,647 of record JAOANR010000037.1, on the reverse strand, counting down.
AACGAGAACAATCTCAACTTAATTTCATCACTAGTAACACCATTTATTTTCACTGTGTCACAATAGTCTAGAAAGTTCCTTATGTGTTCTACAGCATCATTCGTAGGTGATCCATTATATTGATTAGCTTGAACCATAGTGATTAGTGCAGGCTGAAGGGTAAAGCTTAAAGCATCTACATCAGGCCTAGGAGTTCTATTAAGCAGATTTCCACTAGTTCCTTGTAAGTGTTCTTCAATGGTCATTTCAGCTTGATCATCGTGCTCCAAATCACCACCGGTACCTCCGTTATTACCCTGATTATCATTATCATTCGCTGCCATGTTTAACCTATTGAACTGAGCAACTAATTGATTAGTTAGATTTGTTGAAACTCCAGTCGTTGGAGAATAGTTGTCTTCATCAGAAGATGAATTAATTAAAATTTCCAACTGAGCTGGTCTCCTACGTTTTCCTAATCTAATAGCTCTAAGAGTACGCTCAATTTCAGGATCATAAGCTATTTCTGCTTGCTTGCTTCGCACTGCAAATTTTAAATAAAAATAAAATACAATAAGTAACAGTTAAATTAATATTTAACTTAATAAATTTAAATTAATAAACTAAAAACAATTAAAAATTCACAACAAATTCCCCGGCAACGGCGCCAAAAACTTGATGGGTGATTTTTACCACTCATATTTTACCACAAGCGGATGGTTGTCATCAAGTAATAAAAACCGGTGAATACCGGGTCGAACCCAAGGGAATTTCAGAATATTATTTCATTCCGGAGAATGTTTTAATTGTTTTAAGTTTATTTAATATATTTTATATTTTGAAAAGGATTTGTTTAATTCTAATGGTGATTAAATTAAAAATAGTGATATTGAATTAAAATAAAGTAAATTAAAGTTTTAATTGATAAAAATACTAATGGGAGTTACTTGTAATATTTTAAAAATTGCCATCTTTATTATAAAATAGAAATTGTGTAATAATTTGACATTTCCCAATGTTCTAAAAATCAATTTCTTTAGTTTAAATATTTTTATAAAGATTAAAAATATAATAATCTACTAAAATTCCAAATTATGCTTAAACGGACTTCATGGAAGCTGATTAGATTATCTAACATTTTGCAATCATTATTCTAGGCCTAAATTTGAGTCTTTTCCAAGCATACAAATTTTCCTATAGCAATTAATAGGCACTTTTCATTTCCCAAATCATTGTGCACATGCTAGAATCCATTTTTAATGTAATTTATTCCCAATTCCGGTACTAAAATATTAATTCTACTTTTTATCTCCCGATTTAGCAAAGCAGAATTTATGGAATTAGATTCTAACATTCAAATTATGCTAAACAGTGTAAATAATCTAATAATTATGGTAAAATAATAATAAAACATAGTAAACTGGATTTAAATAATAATATTAAAATGCAGACAGATTAGAATTAATGCCAGATTACTAAAAATAGAAAATTTATGTTTGATCGATCAGTCAGGCTTTTAGCAGATTAATATTTTAAATCACAGATTTGATAAAACACAAAAGATCGATCAATTCAGTAATGTCTAACATATAATCCTAATACCAATTTTAGCAGAATAGCAGATTTATCCATCTTAATCGATTAAAAATCAGATTACACCTAAACATGAGATTTTCACTTCTAAGATCAGGCAAAAATGGCACTTAAACCAGATTAGAAAGATTTTAATATGAAGGCAGATTAATCGATCAATTGAGATTAAACTAATAAAATTGCAGATTCAAAGTTTTCATCCAATCTTCATAATCGATCAAATTTTGGTAGCCAATACATGATTCTAATCCACATTCTAACAATCAAAACAGATTAATCCAGATTACAGAATTAAACATCGACATATTATTGCTTCCATAAAAGATAAATTCGTACTTCAAAGTGATTCTGAACTCCCGTTCTAGAACACTTCTAACACGAACAATACAGAAATCCGTCTACAAATTAAGAACATGATAGCAGATTACTTTTAGAGGCAATTTCAATTCATTACAATGCAAGAAAAAGAAAGGCAACACCTAGAATAGGAAGAACACGCCCAGAACAGCGTCCTTGATGCATTCCTCCGGTATGATTTTGTGTTTCTGGCCTTCTCCTCCCATTAGCAGATTGTTTCAGAGTGTTTCTATCGATGAATGGTAAGTCTGATCCGATGAAATGAAGAAAAACGGGCCTTAAAACCGTGTTCGGGAGGTTAAGAAACTGCTCAACCGCGACATCGGCGCATAAAATGGCGCTCGGAGAGGGTTTTAGGCGCCACCAAGTAGAACTGGCGCATACGCTGATTTTCCGAATTTTCCAAAATGGCGCAAAAAGTGGCGCTGGAGGGGCATTTTATGCGCCGCCAAGAAGCAATGGCGCATTCTGATAATTTCCTCAAATTTGACAATCGGCGCAAAAAGTGGCGCTGGAATGGCATTTTATGCGCCGCCAAGAAGAAATGGCGCATCCTGAAGCTTTTTCCATCCGAAATTTTTCCAAGTGTTGAAGTGGCGCATAAAATGGCGCTGGAGAGCATTTTTATGCGCCGCCATGCTGATGTGGCGCATCCTGGAGCCTTCCAGTGTTGAAAATTCCGAATTTTGCATCCTTTGACCTCCGAACATCTTCTTTCTTCATTTTAATGCCTGAAACATCATTGCAATGTCTTAGAATTGCCAAAGTCTTATTAAAAAGCATAAAACAAGGTAAATTGAGCTCAAATAAGCTCAAATTAAGCAGTCTTATTAATATTTACAAAACACATGAAATGTACACTAAAAAGCAATAAAATAGGATCTCATACATGCAATTTAGGTTCTTTTTATCATAATTTAAGCTTATTTAAATGTGGTTTCTCAGGGTGCATCAGCAGCAAGCGCTGCGGGCGGAGCAGGAATACCTAATTGTGCGTGGTGTCGCCCGCCGTGACCTGGGAGACTAGAATAGAAGAGTCCGTCGACTCTTTTTAGTTTTATAAGTCTGCGATGCATACTTTCTCCCTTCCGTGTGGGATTGGGATTGGGTAGTTACGACTAGGGATTGTTTGTTGGGGAGATAATACCTCGACGGCTAGGTTTCCCCTCTCGAAAAAAATACATTTTACCAAAAATTGTAATCATTATTCTGTATTATTATTTCACTTTTACCCTTATGTATTTTTGTTGTGAATAAAAATTATAATTGGAGTGGAGAGAGAATGCATGGTATTATAGGAATATCTCTTTTAGGATAATACTTCCTCCGTTCTCGAATGTATGTTACATTCAATAAGGTGTCATTATTCATATACGGACTTTTACTTAAAGTTTTATCATATATATACAAGTTAAAATATAGCTAAATGAGATCTTGTTAGATTCGTCTCGTCGTGTAATTTTAAATATAAAACTTTTAGAATTTTTACATGTACCGAATTTGAGTTTTGATGATTTAAATTGTGCATTAAACAATGTGACGGGTTGGCCTATAAAAAGCAAATGAAACGGAGGAAAGTATAAGGGTAATATTGTTTTTTAGGACAATACCCACTCCATAATACTACCTCCGTCTCATTGTTTTTGTCACGGACCCACCTGGCACGTATGCCAATACTCATTTTTAATGGTTAATAACTTAAATTGTGTACAATAAAAAATTCTAAAAATTTGATTGTCTAAAACTACAAGATTAGACGACTCTAACAAGATCTCAATTGACTATGTTTTTTCTTACAGAACTATAATAAAAATTTGAATCAAACTTAAATAGTGAATAGTGTCAAAAAAAATCAAATGTAACAATTATACCGAGACGGAGAAGTACTTATCTAACCTACCCTTGCCCAAAACCCAAATTACCCGAAGGTTTACATATCTCGACGGCTAAAGTAAATTTCTTTCACTTCGAGCCAAACTAAAGGTCGCCGAGAAAGATGGTTCAAAAAAGTGGAGGTAAACGAAGCAATGGAGGTTCTCCTTCTCAGTCCAGGGTTGGTTGCTTTCTGTCTGTTTTTTTTGGTTTAGTTTGCGCAAAAATGTGTTCTTTTACTTTGGGGTCCATTTGAAATAACGATGTGCGTGTGGGTGAGTGGACCTACAGTTGAAGCAGCAGAAGAAGAATCTGGTCAAGGACAGGATCAAAAGCCTGGAGGAAACCACTGTAAGGTTCCTTTATTTAAATGCCTTGCAATGTTGTCCATACAGCTTGCGAAGGAAGAGACACAATTTTGTAGCTTCATGTATGTTTTAGGTGTTTCTGTTGGATGTCATACAGATCAAAATCCATTCTGTAACTCTTTTAAATGGGATTTGAGCCATACTACTCTTTACCCTTTAGTAAAGGAATCGAATTTAAGTTAAAAAACTTTCATCTGTTTTCTTTAATATTTGAGGCTAAATGAGTTCTCTTGGTGCAATTCATTTATTTATATATATAAAAGAAATGCTAAGAACACGTGGTTGTAAATGAATGGTGGTGAACTTTTGCTTTTAGTAAAATTTTAGTATCATAAACTATATAGTGAGCAAAATCACAAAAATTAATGGCATTGAAATTGAATCATCAATAAGAAATGCTAAGAAAATGCCTAAGCCATATGAGGATTTGAAATTTTTAGTCCATCCTGATGATCGATTATTTATTTTACTTGTGAGCATGCTATTGGTATGCCTATTGCCTAACCAATGTGAATAGAATTTCTGTGCTTTCTTAAAAGCAAATGAATATACTCAGTGAGATTTACTACAATGCTATTGATTCCACAATCAACTCATGAGAAGATAAGTATGAACTCTTGAGCAGGGGCAATTTTTGAATTCAGATGCAGAAACGAGTACGCCCAAGATGCCGTAAGTCCGATGCAGTAAATACTTCTATAGTGATATAGACTATCTGCTATATTGTAAAGCTATATTTGTTTCCTGTTCTGTTGTTTATTTTCTCATAGTCCACCCAAGTTGAAGCCAGTGATCAATCCTACCAGTTTCAATGTCAAGAACTCTACCAAGAAGATACCGTAAGCTTATTGCACTAAATACTTAATATAGCTACATTTGTTTTAATCATCCCCGTTGGCCGCTCTTGCTGCTTCTGCTGCTGTTATTGGGGTTTTCTTTCATTGATTTTTCTCTCTAGGGCACCCTCTATGCTCTTCGTTTTAGGCTAGGTATTTTATCCGTGTAATTGCTTCTTTTATCCTTGGAAGATCCATTCGACAATTGGCCGGACAAACGATGCCTCCACTTTCCGAAAAAGAACTCGAAGATAACCTCGCAGCAGCTGGGAACACTCTGCTTCAGCCTCCCACTTCGCCTAACGAACTCTTGTCTGTTTTGGCTCGAACTGTGGTGCTTCTATCAAAAGTGGAGCAGTCACCTGCCAAAACCATGCAAACTGCTCTTTCTCCACTTATGAAGGCACTGGTTAGAAAAAAGTTACTGAGGCATTCTAGTGCAGATGTAAAAGCAAGTGTTGCTTCTTGCATTAGTGAGGTAACCAGAATTACCGCACCAGAAGCTCCATATGATGATGACAAAATGAAAGATATCTTTCAATTGATCGTATCATCCTTTGCAAATTTGTCGGATACATCCAGCAGATCCCATGACAAGAGGGTCACCGTCCTTGAAATTGTGGCTAAAGTCAGATCCTGTGTCATCATGTTGGATTTAGAATGTGATCAAATGATTATTGAGATGTTCCAACACTTTCTTGAAGCCATTAGGGATTATCATTCTGAAGTAATCTTTACATCTATGGAGACAATTATGAGTCTTGTTTTAGAACAGAGTGAGGATATTTCTTCAGATCTTCTCAGTCCAGTTTTGGCTGTTTTGAAAAAGAATAATGAGGCTATTTTGCCTGTTGCAAAGAAATTGGCAGAGAGAGTTATTCAGAATACAGCAGACAAGATTAGACCTTATTTAACACAAGCAGTGAAAGCTTTAAATGCTTCTTTGGATGACTTTAGTGAAGTTGTATCATCCCTTTGCAGAGAGAATAGTGGTGTGGATGGGAATAGTAATGATTGCAACTTGAAAGTTCAGCCGCTGGCTGTGGATGGTATATTAGAAACTAGTTCTAAAGATGAAGGTGTTGCCATGCTTAGATCCCCAGAATCAAGTGTGAAAGATGATAATAATAATGAGATGTGGGATATCAACACGTGTCTTTTTTCCTCTTTTCTTCTTTCCTTTTTAGTGCACCCAAGTTGAAGTTAATGAATCATAGTTCTCATTTCAGTGATGTCGAGACCTCTGCCACGAAGTCTGAGAAGGTGGCTCAGGCGAAGACACTGTAAGCTTAATGTAGTAAATAGTTATATAGAGTATCTGCTGTTGTATAGCTACATTTATTTTCCTGCCCTATTCCTTTTCCTCTTTTCTAGTCCACGCAAGTTGAAGCCAACAGGGGATCTTCCAAGTTGCAACGACATCAATGCCTCTGCATTGGACCGGGCGATGGAGGTTCAGGAGAATCTGTCCCTTGATTTTCCATCCTTTTTGAACCCTATGCTCAAATCGCATGTTAGTGGTGATTTCTGGTTGGTAAGTTACGTTGAAGTGCTTGCTGTACATATGAGATAGAACGATGTAGAGTGAAGGGAATATGCGCATATAAATATGCATATGGTTGCAGGACCTACCGAGGAAATTTTGTGTGAAAAATCTGCCGAATGCTGATGTTACAGTGGCGTTGGTCGATGAAAACGGAAAGGAGTCTTGTGCGAAGTATTTGGTGGAGAAAAATGGGCTAAGTGGTGGATGGAGAGATTTCTCCATCGAACACGGATTGTTTGATGGTGATGTTCTAGTTTTCCAACTGATCAAGGAATGTACGTTTAAGGTAACCTTCGACTATCCTTAAATCTCAATCTGTTTGAACATTCAAGAGCTTCCTTTATTAAGAGGCTCTACTTAACCTTTTGTTGTTTGGTGTTGGTAAGATCTATATTGTCAGAGAGGATAGAATAATCGAAATCGACAAAGATACATATCTTCAAAATTTAGCATCTCAAGCAGAGCCAGTTGACTCTGGTATGCAATTGTACATTCCTACATCACCTTATTACCAATAGTGCAATGTCTTTGAAAGAGAAGTTAATGTCGATGAAAATGCTGTAGTGAAAACTGTAGACTCTGCAAGTGAAGACATGCCAACTGTTGATGATGACAAAACTGTCAATGCAAGTGAAGACATGCCAACTGTTGATGATGCCAAAACTGTGAATGCAAGTGAAGACATGCCAACTGTTGATGCAAGTGAAGAACACATGATGACACCAGAAATTGAACATTTTACCATTCATGTAGATGGCTTAATTCTAGACTCCGAGATACCAGTGCATCTTCGAAAAAAGTACCATGAGCTATGCAATACTCAAGGAAAGATTCTTCATGAAAATCTTATCAAGGGTCTCAACACAAAGCTAGCTGCCGGTTTGATTTCTGAAACGATAAGTATAGCTGAGGCGATAAGAGCAATTAAGTCGGTCTCAGCTATTGATCAATTAGAAAGTTGGGATAGAACTCTAAAAGCCTTTGAGGATGTAGGAATGGGGGTGGGGTTTATACGTACTCGGATACATATACTGCTGAGTCTCTACCGCGATGCCCAAGCCCCCATTTCGTTAAAGAAAACTAGGAAAGCTGCAGTAGAGGACAGAATGAGAGAGCTCAGGATGGAACTATCAATGGCTGAAGTGGAGATAAAGAGCCTTGATTCAGATATTAAAACACTCGAAGAGAAAAATGAAACATTCGAGTTTGTGTTTAAGGAGGCTGCAAAGACACCCTGGTGAGGTAAGAAGGAAGACATGCTCCTAAGCACGAAGTTTCTTTTTGTTAATGTTAAAATGTCCAACAATTGTAACGTAGCAACTATTGCTATCATTTTGAGAAGGAAAAACGGCATAGTGAGTGCAAATATGTATATCTGGATATGTAAAGAGAACTACTTTTACAGGTCATGTCCAAAATGCAATTCTCTCGCCTTTAGACGAGACATGAACATCATTGGAAACAAGGTCTGGTGTTTTCATCTCATCTATGCTCTCTAAAGCAGCTCCATTGACATTCTTACCAGATTTCTTTGGCACCGCATCTTGTGATCTTTTTAGTCCTAGCTTTTCCTTCCACCATCTTGTCCCTCTTGTTAACTTGGTTGATGCTTTATCATCATCATTGCTGGCAAGGAGCTCCTCCTTTAGGGCGGTGGTTTTAGTGATCTTTTCCTGTAAGGGCAGTATTTTTCCATTGAAGAAAATCTCATTGGCAGAGATCATAGTGTTGTTGGGGACAGAAAACTCAAAATCTGCAGATACAGGAGCCTGACGGTAGCTGTGCTCTTGCTTGATGGGGTGCTTATCATCAGCAAAATCATATGAGAATGAGATTCTTCCTACACCGTGGAAGGTTTGATGCTGATCGTTGTCGAACATGTTTTTAGGCTTCTTCCTCTTACGTTTTACTCTACATAGAATTTACAAGCGGTGCCCTTAAATAGAACAAGACAGTACACCTGTACACAGATACATAGATGTGCATGTAAAGAACTAAAGATTCTAATTTCAATGGATGAGCTGAGATGAACACCCACATGGTTAGTCTTCAATGTTTTTTGGATTAGTCAAATGGGTTTTAAGCTTTTAATAGTTGGCAGATTCCCCATAGTTAAGTAGTGTTAACTAGGAAACATAGAAATGGACAAGAAACACCACCCAAGAGATGGATGAGATCTAGCACTGTGTTTCCTATGGTCTCCCTTCCTGTGAACAACCCTTGTCTCTTTTTACCCCCTGTTTTTCCATGTTTGTCCTACTTTCTATGGTTTTTGTGTTTTTTTTTCGCTATTCCCAATGTTAGATCAAGGGAACTTTATTTTGTTTATTTAAACGGTACTCTGTATGGTGTCTATTATCAACACACACTTCTCTTGCACTAACATTGTTTTAGATTAGTTTTGGGCAGATAAACTTTTAAAGGCAAATGCGGGCTGAAAGTTGTAAACACGACAATGAATTTTTTAAACTTGTCAGAGGAACAAATTAAGCACATGAACAGCAATAAGTATATTATTATTGATTCAGCCCTTTCAATGGCAACAGAACAACACTTGATGGCAACTAATTGAACTTCGTCATGTTTATCTGTAACAGCTATTTTACCCGCAATTTCTACCTGATGTAAAAAATTTAGAAAAAATAGTTTTAGGGAAGGAACTACAGAAGACTTTTTAGGCTGGACGAGTAGAATGTGAAGTCTATGCATTTGCTGCATTCATGGTGGTTTTCCATTGTCCAAATCCTCCATCACATCAATGTCGTCACGACCTGTGATCTTCTGCACATATCCTGTAGTGAAAAGATGTGGTATCCATACAGATCAGATCAGAACAGCTGATGAAATCCAATGCAGCATTCAAAACATCAAACAAACTCCAGTTAAAATGGCGAGTCTTCGCCAGGAAGCTGCTCAGGTGAAATTTAGTACAAGTACGTAATTTGAAATAGAATAAAACGTGTGGTCAACAGCATTAAAATTTTATGTATAGGGCATCTGGACCAACTTAAGAAAAGTAACTCACTGGATGTGTTAACAAGCTACTCATCTGGACATGGCATAATTTCCCAACAAGATTAATTTTATTTCATTTGAAATAGAGCAACAGCAAAGTGTACAAGGTTTCTGAACCAACTGAAGAAAACATGCACAATGGAAGTGTTACCAAGATGCTTATCTAAGCATTATATAATTACCCAAAAACAAGACTTAATTAGTTTTTAAAAGTTATTGCCATTAGGTTCCGCTCCTATGAATAACTTTAGAGCAATACTTCAATAAAGCAGGGGAAGAAAAAGAACAAAAACAAAAACCAGTACTACTGTAAAGTGAATATAAAATGCCTTAAGCCTGAAATCTAAATCACCGTTAGATTAATCCCTCTAGAAGTAACTATGTTGGGATCGAGTATTTTCATTCGTCTTGCATTTAGAGCATTAAAATTTTCCCTGCATATTGCATATTGCACAAACCACCTAAGCAATCTCAATACATTAGAGGTTTTATAACAGGCATTTAGGATTTTTCGACTTATTGACTATATATGATTGATAGAGCAAGGCTGGGGTTCTGCATTTTAGAAAGTATGTAAACAAGTGTATTGACGTTTCTTATGCCCTCTAAGTGAACATCACTTCCACGATTATAAGCTATTGCTGTATTGCATCTGATGAATAAAGTTCTCATAATGACAGGAAGTCTCGAAATGTGAGGAAAAAATCAAAATGACATGTGGCTGCGCCCTGACAATTACATGGATACAAACATGGAAAGACGACAAACCATGGCCAACATCATAAAGTCAACTGACTTTTGTTGCTACAGCATACATGAGCAGCATATATATTTTGGAATATAAAGTTTGTAATACTATCATTTCTTCTCAATTCTCTCACTTCCAAGTTCAAAGTAATGTAAATAACTACTTTGGAAGAGAATAATACCAATGCCAAGGCAAGGAATGCATTTGCAAATAACCTCTTTTCCTTTCTTGTTATAGTAGCTGACCAATCCTGTTCCTTGACAACTTCGACACTTACCCGTCCATTCATAAACCATACTCTTGCAATCCTGCAATGAAATACATAGACATGCTATAACTTTAGACACACATAATAGATTAAAAAAAAATCAAAACAAGTAGGGGCTTCCCAAATAGTGGGTAATTACCACCAAAAATTAACAACATTCCCCATGATCGCAACAGAAGAAAACTGCAGAAAAGATTCATTTACGACACTGACTAATTCCAAATGATGCTCCATGACACCAGAAAATTTCATCACATAATTCAAGTTTTGCCCTGTTCAATAATCTAACTACTATGATGTCAGCAAATCTCAGGATGGCAATGTATCCAGTTACTATAACAACCCAACTTAAGAAGTATAAGAGTATAAGACATCTAACAGAATGCCATAATGATTAAATTAGGACAAAATCAATCAAATTCTCACACGTGATAATCCACCAAGCAAAATTGTAGCCAATCATTATAGCTTAAAATTAAAGACACTCAACGGTAGCCAGTGTTTAACAGCAGAACAGAACTCTGAATACCGTTATTTCAGGGTCGCAATTGAATCTCTTCTCAATCTCCTCCGCAGGAACCGGCGAAGAATTCGGATACGTCATCGGAAGTGGCATTGCGTCGTCGTCGTCCGTTAAGTAGCTCTCTCGATTTCTGGACCACCTCTCCTTGGCATTAATTTTGGAATTCAAATCGCTGTTACCGGCACTCGAAGTCCTGGAAGCAGTATTATCCACCGGCCCATTGGCAATCCTGCCCGCAGCCGCGTCGCCAGCATTCGGGAAATTGAACCACGAGCGAGGAAACGCGTTGTCGGCGGCGGCCCGGAAGCGGAAGGCAACGATTGGAGTTGCACATATTCGGACACAAGGCTTGGGAAGGGGCAAAATTGAGCTAGGGTTTATGGGCACCATTCCATACAACGAGATTGGGGAAATTTGCGAAAGCAGTGTTACAGTAAAGAATAAAGGAACTCAATTATAGCATGTATAGCTCTATTGACTTCAAATTCGACATGCTTTTCACACCCATAATATACAACAACTTCGTGGAGTGGTTCACTCAAAGCCGCGTTGAAATGCAAGAATATGTCATAAAAAAGGTAGCACTTAGCAAAAAAATTCAACTAACAGATGATAATTGACCTTCGCACCTCAAGGTTCAATCCATGGACGGTGCTCATCCATAAGCTTCTTGCCGAAGACGATACAACAGTCGTCAAACTTTAAAGAAAAAAAAATTGTGGCGAGGAATTTCATTAATATAAGTTAGATTATTAAACCTAACCATTCATAACAAGCGCCTGTAGCTCAGTGGATAGAGCGTCTGTTTCCTAAGCAGAAAGTCGTAGGTTCGACCCCTACCTGGCGCGCTCGCCCGGTATTCTTTTTAATTTCCCTCCGCATCTGAAATTTCCCAATTTTATTTTAAAAGTTAAAACGGAGGAAAGTATTTTTCTTCTTCCATTTATTTACTTTGTCCATTGTTGGGAAAATATATAGCAACAAGCCAACAACGCCGCATACAAAGCCCACCATTGTCGGTAGATGATAAAATTGCCTATGATAGATGCGGCTATGCCGTTTTTATATTTCTCCATTTGAGTCGCTTGGGAACAAAACAAAACCTTGAAGAATTCTTATGGTGTGACTTGCTGTTGGATGAAATAATAATAATGAAGTAATGCTCGAATTAATATCAGAAATAAATAATCAAATACTTCCTCCTTTTGTAAATAATAGCTGCGCCCATATGTGTTTTTGACACTATTCACATACACTTTAATTTTAAGTTTTATTATATTTATATAAGTTAAAATATAGTCAAGTGGGATCTTGTTAGATTCGTCTCGTCGTGTAGTTTTTAAGTATCGAACTTTTAGAATTTTTACTTGTACCAAATTAAGTTATTAATTATTTAAAATGTGCATTGGACTGCGTATACGGGGAATCCGTAGCAAATAAATAATTTTAAAAAAAAAAAAAAAAAAACGGAGGAAGCACTATATAAACAAGACATATAATGGGATCTCATGGTGTAACATGCGATATGATTTGCTTTAAAGGAAGAGTTTCGTCATTCGTTTATAGTAGTAAAAGTTTAATCTGTCGTCATTGGCCATAGGGATTGAGTTGGTGCATGCAGTGGTGATGACGGCCAGGGGTACACCGCACGCACACGCGCCTACAATAGGCGTGGTTGCAAGTAGAGCTGTAAACGAGCCGAACCGAACCGAGCTTCAAGTGTTTGAGCTCTGTTCGTTAAGCTTAACGAACGAACACAAACCGAGCCAAAAATCTTAACGAGCCGAGTTTCATGTTTGAGCTCTGTTCCTTTAAACTTACGAACGGGCTAATAACGAACGAACACGAGTCTAGTCGAGCTCAGTTAACGAACCATTTATCTTATTAATAAATTTATTTATTTTAAATTTAAATTAAGTGTGAAAATGTAATGTATATTGTAATATAATTTATGAGAGAAATGTGAAATTAATAAAAATGAAAAATGGAAAGAACAACTAGATTAAATTTTTATTTTTTATAATATATATTCCATTAAAAAAGAATTCTGAACTGTTCGCGAACTTAACAAACGAACACACAAACCAAATTATGTGTTTGAGCTCGGTTCATTTAACTTATCGAACGAGCTGTTAACGAACGAACACGAATCGAAACGAGCTCAGCTCACGAACTGTTTGTTCTATTTACAGCTCTAGTTGCAAGCATGCATTACTAATTACTGTTAATTGATGCATACGCCACTTCACTGCCTAGCTTCTTCATGAAATGGTTAATTGAGCGCTGCTACAATCCTGAGCATGCATGCATATAGGCATTGTTTTAAATATTTCCGAAATTTTCGAAATTTCGACCGAAATTTCGAGTTTCGGGCACCCCGAAGCGAAATTCCACATGCAATATTTTTTTTGCGAAATTTCCCGAAATCCGAAATTTCCAGAAACTTGACCGAAATTTCCCGAAATTTTTTTAAAAAAATATTTTTTCCTAAAATTTTAAAAATATATTTTTTTAAAAAAATTAAAAATTATGTTTCAACCCATATTGATGATGGCATCCAATTAACTTGTTTATCAATTTTAAGTCTCTTATCAATCAACATGGTGCATGATATCAATAATATTACTAGCATACTATATCATTAAATGAGTATTGTTAGCATATTACTAATTTATTATAGCAATAGAGATGATGAATTTTGAAATATCTTCATTTTCATCATCTCAGAAACTCGAATTAGATTTCTCAAAAAATTACAAATATCTCCGAAATTTCCCCCGAAATTTCAAATATCTTCAAAATTTTTCTAAATTTATATGTCCGATATAGATATCGAAACCGATATTTAAAACTTTGCATATAGGACATGGGAATCTGTTGCGTACTGGTATATACTAGCTAGGCATGCATGCATGCATGCAAACTTTTCTTGTGTAAGTAGTACGTAGCTATTTTGAGAATATACCACGCAAATTAATTCATTCATGGTTTATACCAGTATATAACTTTTGTGTGCATGTTTCATGTGATTTCCTTGTACATTTAATCTCTTTTTTTTTCTTTCGTTTCCTTTCTTTTTCTTTTTCTTTTTCTTTTTTTTTTTTCCTTTTTTTGGCAATTAACAAATGTGAATAACAAACAAGAAGTCATTTTTAACTAAAGTTGAATCCAACCCATCCCATTATCCAGGGATGAGCCCCCACAAATTAAGCTGGGGGCACTCCCTACAGTGTGAGAAAAGGGTATTATTAGCTATGGTGAATTGAACCCTTTGCTTTAATAAGAAGTAGTAATTTGTTTATTACACTTCAGAATCAAAGTTAGCAGGAAGCTAATTACCTAAGCAGTAGCAGAGAATTTGAATTAATGTATACGTATTAGATTTGCACTTGTATTTGGACCATAGGTGAAAGGTTTAAAAGGTAAACTAGAATGTTATGAAGATTATAAACCAACTAAGCTTCAAATCCATCAAATAGCAGTAACAAATAAGACTAGAAAAAGTACATCCTAGAAGAATAATGTCAATAACATCTCATCTAATTTTGAATATTTGAACTACTATATTTGTAAAAATAAACATCTTTTGCACATCAAACAATTGCTGCGTTTTGTTTCCCTTTCATATTTAATCTCGATACTACATTTTCTTGTGTTTCTTCTGTTGTGTTGCGTTACCAAAAAAGAATACAATAGAGATAAGAAAATTATACAGCTGAGTGATGTACCATAGAATTTACCTAAACTACATCATTGACCATACCCCTTAACTCGAAACACAACATAATATTCCAAATCTATTCCTCATCTTCAGAATCTGCAAATACATTTGGAAATTGTCAGTAACTATGTAGAAAGCTATAGTATTTTCATAAATATAACAATGTAATAGCATCTTAATCTTGAGTTGATTAGAATTATCAAGGCTAGGGAAACTCAATATCTGAAAGCTCAAATTGACCGAGTAAATTGAGTAATGAGATAGGACCTGATCGGATGTCTTCCCCAACTTTTCCTCTATTTTGTAGCTGTCTATTGATCATTGCGCATATAAGTACCCACCAGTAAATGTGGAAAACAAGAAGGGTCAGTAGTGCTGTGTTGAAGAGATAATATAACGTGGTGTAGAACGAATTTGACAGCTTCAAGACTTCAACCGAGTAGCAACTGAAGAAAATTTATACAGCAAATCATCAAATTGAATAGATAAATATTAGTACAAGATTTGGAAATAACTTCGTAGTTACTTAAAGATCATGCTGAAAGCCAACCTTACGGATCTTATGACCCAAAAAGGGAAGACTATAAGCCTTAGGACAACCCATGATATGGCAAACAGACCAAAGCCAATGCTGGCTCCAATCTCTTTCCCCGAGTATTTGAAGACTTTGGCACCCTCAAGGAATATATCACTGGCATCATGCAGTGCCAGAATGACTGATCCTATTCGGAAGAACCTATATAGTTGATCAGTAATCATTAGTTTTTATATTGGTTCCTAACAGTATTCTTGCAACAATTTTTTTTGCAGATATACAAACATTAATTAGATTAGGGAAAAAGGGTACCCTGTCACATATGAAACAGAAATTAAGGTCACGGTGACAATATGATGGGACATCATGACTGAGAAATCTTTGCGCCGTGTTTCCCATGTAAGGAGGGCAGTAATGCTGTAGATGTAAAACCCGCATTGGCACATGTAGATGAGTTTCAAAGAAATCCTAAAACAATCAATTTGAGATTAATCAGCAATGTGGAATATGATCATGCAGCCCACAAGAATCACAAAAGTGAGATATGTGTGCTTATTGCTAAGAGGATCATAGCAAGAAATGCAACTCACTTCAGTTCTTGATCAGGCCAACCTGTATAGTACCCCTTCAAATCTGCGAACCATGGTTCTTGATAGATAACCGCTAGAATGCAAGACTCGACAGTAGCATAATATGTCAGCTTCCACATGGATTCCGAAATTTTTGCCACTTTTGCCATCGTATCCGGGTGATTGAGTTTGAACTGAGTGGAACCACTTCTCAACAGGCAGACAGCCAATCTCTGAAACAGATTGAATCATTCTAATAAGGAAGACACATTGACATTGGCTGTTTACTTTGTGACCTTGTTATGTTTGTAATAAATTATGCTATAAACTAAACCTAGAGTTGATGGTTTTCCTTCCATTCGATAACCCAGTAAAATTAGTTCCATAGAGTCATAGTCTAAATCAAACAGCCTAATTCAATCATGCCACAAGTAGAAATATTTCGCTTTGAATAAACAACTTTTCATATAATTCATGTCACAAATTACAAAACCGTCTTCGGAAAAATTGCCTCTACACATCATCATATTCAACCCCAGTTATAAAACAAGAAACAAAACATCTACAATAATTCAGAAACAATAAACTAGATTTTTTCCATTCAGACAAAATTGAAATAAAAAATAATATAAGTATACAAAATATAAACGCTTACACGAAAGATGAACCTGTCGAGGATGAACCTCGCGACAACGAACACAAAAACAAAGTAGAAAGAGGCAGCAAGATGCCAGACGCTGGGGCGGCCATCGTTAAACCAAATTGATTCCATCGTAAAAGCAACCGAGAATCAACCGACGCAGGCAAGCAAAACAATTGTGGCATTCGGCGGCGGCAACAATCAATCCGCCAAGCCAATTAAATAAGGGGGAAAAAGAGAAAAAAACATAAACACAAGAAGATTTAAGAAATGGTGGAAATGCAAGGGGGATATAAAAGAAGAGAATCGAAAGAACCAAAAAGATAGCGAATGGTGCGGGATGCGGGGAAGCACGCAATACAAAAATAGGGAAAATGATTGTAAGGAGCAGAGCGAATTGTGGAAAATCAAGGTGGACTGTAAGATGCAAATGCAATCAAGACGTACGTTGAAAGGATTAGAAAATGCAAATTAAATGCTGTATAATAAAATCATCATATAGCAGCCGAATGGATTGCCACTGCCAAGATATACCTTTGCTAGCAAGCGGTTACGCAGGACCCCCCCACACCATGCATCCTATTTTCCTGTTCTTCCGCTCTTCTATTTTTTTTTTCTTTAAAAAAAAATATACTCCCTCTCTCCGGTCCCGTCTAACTTGCCTTGTTTGATTTCTGCACACAATTCAATTCACATTTTTAATCATTAATCTATCCAATTATATACAATAAAAAATTATGTAAAATATATATTCTAAAACTACATCATCATACGATTCTAACAAGACCGAACTCGACTATTTTTTTTCAAATATATACTTACCAGAAAATTAAGTCAAGGCTGAACAATGAACAGTGTCAAAAAGTCAAACCAGACACATTAGCTGGGACGGAGGGAGTATTTCTTTTTTTTTTTTGCTGAACAGGGAATAAAAGGGAGGGACATGGGGCTGGTGGAAATCGAAATGTGAGCCGGCGTCGGTCCGACACGAGTGAGATGCTTACTGGTTGCGCATACATGTCGGAAGAGATCAGTTTTAATTAGTTGTGCTTGGACCACGGCGGTAGTCTATCGAGAGGATAGGCGCACCGTCGGGTTTCGCACTGGTTGGAAGTTGATCCCGTTCCCCTGATGAGGCCATGCGAGGCCGAATCGGAGATGAGAAAGGCTGGAACCTCGGGTGTCCGAAAGAGTATCGAGGGAGCCCGAGGTGCCGCACGGGTGATGTCCGAAATGGAGCTGGTATCTCCAACCTTCCATTGGAAGTCGAGGTAATGGAAGTCAAGGAATTTAACCACTTGGGCTATGTTCTCATAAAAAAAAAAATGAATAATAAATACGTATATTTAAGTATATATTTTAAGTTCGCAACAATATTGTGAATGCACGTACGGCACGTGCGGGGTCCGAATTCCCTTCAGCCATTTATGCATTCTTTTTATTCATTTATAACTAATGTAGATGTAGATTGGGAAATACTACCTACCAATATTTTTGAAGAACCATTTGGAAATTGGGATGAACATTTAAAAATTGACATCGGATAAAACGTGTCATGTTTCGACTGATTAAGTAGAATAATTAATGATCTTTAATTAGTAAACACCACTTTTGGGTATTTTCTTTTCGTTTTTATGGAGCCATTTATTTGTATTTATCATGACATTGTAAGGACAAGTTGTTTGCCTAAGAACTACTTGATGTTATGTAAATTAGGTGTAGCCGTGTAGGTGCACTAGGCTAGCTTTATGCCTACAACTCAAGTCATAGTCACGGGAACTTTCTTCCCGGTGCTAGATGAAGCCAATTCAATCTTGTGATAAATAAATTTAATTTACAAAAAAAAAAAAGAGAAAAAACTTAGAAAATGAAGTATACGAATAAATTATTTATATATATACTCCATCCATTTTCAAATATCTTTTTCATTTCTGTACTGCACGCAATCCAATTCACATTTTGAATCATTAATATCTCACATTATACATAAGTAAAAATTACGCGATTAGACGAATCCAACGACATCTCACTTGACTATGTTTTATTCTATATAACCATGCTAAAAATTTGAATTGAAGTTACTCAAATAATAGTAATTACTATGCAAAGGGAGATGTTAAAAAAAATGGAGGGAGTTTATATTTTATAATAATATATATATATATTGGGGTTGGGGTTTAGGGCAGGGAAAGCTCTCGCACTTGGAGATGACAATGGGTTGGCCCGGACCTATTGCCATCTATAGAGATAACAATAGGTCGATTCTAAGTCCATTTTCATAAGAACCAAGACTCAACCCAAGCTTGAGTCTTGATCGGTTCTGACTCGGACTCATTGCCATCTATATCCTCACTCACTAAGTCATACCCCGAATTGGGTTTGGGTAGTAGCCAGCGAGTAAAAATTTTGGATTCGATTTTCATGCCTCAAAAATAGAGTCCCGATTTTTCCATGGGGTTGAGATATTTTGCCATCCCCAACTCCAATCGATATAATTTTACAATGCGTAAGTCGCTCATTGATGTAGCCAATAACAATTTTATAGGCATATTTGCACGTATATATGCTGGGGGAAAACAATCTTTTTACTTGTACGCAAATTTAAGTCTGAAATGTAGACATCATCCAACGTGGGAATAGTGAATTTTAGCCACTTGCAGTACTAATGCATACTCGCAAAAAGAAGAAACAATATTTTAAATAATCTACTTAGCAGTAGCCACAATTTAGTGTCATTGACAAAGTCTGTTTGGAATTTTATATCATTTCATAATAATTCACACATAAATATTACGGAGTACATACTACTACATGCTTATGGCCCCCCATTGCAATAAAAACTGAATTATTCCGTTTCAACTTCCGACTTCTGACATCGTTATTTAAATAATACTCCCTCTGTCCCATTTAACTTGTCTTGTTTCACTTTTGCACACAATCCAATGCACTTTTTCAACTATTAATATCTCAAAATATGTACAATGAAAAATTTTGCAAAATATATATTATAAAACTACATGATCATACGATTCTAACAAGACCCAACTCGACTATTTTTCTCTAAATATATACTTGTAATAAAGTTGAGTCAAAGCTGAACAATGAACAGTGTAAAAAAGTCAAACATGACAAGTGTGGTGGGACGGAGGGAGTATAATCAAGTTGTTTCTTTATGTCATGGGCGTAAAAAAATTTGACCCAACCAACACATGAGCCTTGCAGCAATTGTAGTGCTTTCAAGTTGGATGCCAACCAGTGGCTTCTATATGAAATACAAATACATATAGTGAAAGAGTATAACAAATAAATACTCCCCGTCCCACCAAACATGTCCTGTTTGACTTTTTTACACTGTTCATTATTCAATTTTGACTCGATTTTATTGCAAGTATATATTTGAAAAACATAGTCGAGTTGGATCTTGTTAGAATCGTATAATCATGTAGTTTTAGAATATATATTTCACATAATTTTTTGTTGTATATATTTTGAGATATTAACGATTGAAAACGTGCATTAGATTGTGTGCAAAAGTCCAACAAAACAAGTTAAATGGGACGGAGGGAGTAACATATAGTAGTAAATAAATTACGGTGTGTTTGGCGGCGCAAGTAATTGAAGATCATGCAACCAAAGCAAATGGTAGTACTATAATTTATTACTGACAAAATAATTTGATATGGACATGCATGCATTATTAATAAAATACTCACGAAATAATGTGTGCAAATCAATGGTAAAACTAATTGCAATTACTCACACCATTGTCGCAACTAATTTGTAAATTTGATGCTGTTGAACTTTGTTCTGTTCTTCTCACTCCAATAAATAAATGCATTATGGAAATGTTTCTAGAATTCATATTTTCTTTCCGTTTAATTTAATCACTGATGATTTAATTTCGGAAAGAAATTTGGATATTAATGTGGTGAATTGCAAAAATCAGCAGATGTAAGCAGAGAAAGTGGAGGATGCAATTTGGGAAGAGAATAATTTACATACCACCAGAATTAGGGCAAAGATTTTTTCAATCTGTGACCACTGAATTCAGATATTCAATTGCTACACCAAATTCGGAAAGGAAGCAAAGAAGAACTAGTTGATTAGAACTTAGAAGGTTAGATATTAACAGATTTGAGGTTTCCTTTTACCCTGCTTTGCAGCAAACGGTAGCACGAATCACAAGGAATTTGAGGGCGGTTGGCGCACGGAACACGCCACGACCTGCGCCCATTGCCTCAATCTCGTCTTCACCGTCGCCGGATCGTCACCTTTCATAAATGTGAAGAACGAATAATCGGATAAATTAGACTTGGTTCGTTTCAGTTAATAAGAGTGTTCTGGTATAATCGAAATGGGAATAGCAGTGATAAAAATAATAACATGCTAACCTGGATCGACAATAGACTTAGGACTCTCGGCGGCCACCGGCGACGATTCCGAATCGGCGAACGAATCGGAGAAGGATCTGGACAGGCTATTGTTTCGGTTGACGGCGTAGAAGAATTCGAGAGCTGGGAAAGTGGAGGACAGCTTCGGATCTATCTCCGGAGAGTCGAATTTGAACCCAAGGTCGAGGCATCCGCGGAGCTCCTCCAGGTCATCGTCGGTGACGCTGCGTCCGTGACGGAGGCGTTGATTTTTGCGGCGGTTGCTCCACGCCTCATCTCGGAAGATGTCCGGCGACCAGGAGTTCTGCTTGTAGAGTGGCGTGGGAGGTCTACGGCGGAGGCGCGGCTCGGATTCCGTATCCGTCATGGAAGAAATTGAAGGGTAAAGCGCGGCGAGTTCGCGAAATCTATGTGGTGGGATAAGCGGGGGATATTTAAAGTGGGTGGGGGGTGGGGGAAAGGATTCATTCAACTATTCAAGTGGAGTTGCGGTTTAATATGGTGGACCCGGTTATCCGACGTGGCACACGCTCTACCAATACCCGCGCCGCCTTATCTCTGTTGGAGTTGGACGGCGAGTCCCCCAACTGTATAACGGGGTTCTTCTCTGGGATCGAATCTGCCATCAGATATTCCTTCACTTGGAAAACTGTTGGCAATACATTACACAATTTTATTGTGGCGTA
>JAOANR010000234.1:0-94902 GCA_030278955.1 Hygrophila difformis | reverse complement strand
TATTATAAATAATATAAGTAATTTAAATATATGTGTTTTAAGCAAATCTATATTTTTAATTTAAATAGAAGTAATAGGACTAAACTGAATAAAACTAAAGTTTTCTGGGTAAAGATAATAGTTTTAAAAGTCAAAGGGTACAAATAGAATTTGAGGGCCCAAATAAAATTTGCAGAAAGGTCCTCAGGACCAAATTGGTTGGGAAAAGTTACAAAACCATTTTAGTAATTAGAAAACTTTTTGGACTAAATTGGTTTTTAGTGATAGTTACGGGACCTTTTTGGACATTATCCCCCATTTGCTTGCTTCATCCCATCCAAAATTTTAAAAACAGTTGGCCAATTGTGTGTAATGTACTTCTTCCATTTTTTCTGTTTGTTTGCTGCATTGTAGTAACTTTTAGTACTGTTATTTTTTAACTTCAAATTTTATCATAGTTATACACAGTGGCGGACATAAATGAGGGCTTGGGGGCCGCCGCCCTGAGTTCAAAATTTGTCATTAAATTTTTATATAGCTATGGGTATCTATTATCTAAAGTATATAAATCTAATAATCACTTTTCACACACACATTGCTTCCATTTTTTCCCTCTCACACAAACTATTTTTTTTGGCACTATCTCATACATACTGAAATATTCGAAAATGCCATTTTGAAAAAGAAACTCTAAAATACGCTCCCCTCTTTATTGTTTCCTTTTTATTGTCGTTTAAATTTATTGCAGCCCACTCAGTTTTATCTTCCCCAAAATGTTTCTCTTCTAATTTGGGCTTCTTAGAGGAAGAGACCCTCTAGAAACATATTTTAGGGTCAAGGACCCATGGTAAAACATATCATAATAAAGGACCTCATTAGTATTAGGTAAAGAATAAATTAAACAAATTTCTTTAGACTAATCTATTTTCATGGGAAAATACAATAATACCCTTGGATGGAAAATACATTTACACCCTCATATCTCAAATATCTCAAATGCCCTACACCCAACGTTCCATTCATCGCGATTTCATATTTGCCCTACTATTCCCGCGATTGCACTGTGGAAGGTGGAAGGGGGTGGCGGACGGCTGCGTACGGCGGAGGACGGTGGCGGAGCAGGGCGCGGAAGGGTTGAAGAATCTAAACTAGGGCTTATTTGAGTAAGTGGGTCAATGTGGTTTATTGGGTTTCTTTGTTGCATCGTATGTTCATCACCTGTGGAGGAGAGAAAGTGAAACTATTTCTTTGTTTCATTTGCTTGTTTGTTTGTGTAAGTTCCAATATCAAAGTAATGATTGTTATATTATGAGTGGGTGAAGATATTTTGTAATGGTTTGAGATACAATGTGATATATTTTACTTTGTGAATAATGTTGTTTTGTTTGATAGGTAGTGCGAAATCTTGAATGATAATGTTGTTTTGTTTGCATTTGTAGAAAAGAACATGAGTACTAGTGGGGGGCATGGTGAAAGTAGTAGCTTTATCTTACTCGCTATTTGTCAATATAATGATGAGAAGCACCCAATGTCTATAACGAATGAGACGACGGTGAATGATGTGCAAAGAGAGATCACAGACCGATGGCCAGATTTTGATCCTCTATTATACACTCTGAAATATGAAGCCCCCGGGGACAAGTTGCTTGTTAGAATAAAAACGGATAATGATATAAAATTGATGATTCAATATCACATGTTAGCGAATGTACATTTGTGCAATGTGGTAGCCAAGTCGAATGGGACGCCGGAGAAGAGGAGAAGGTATGATTTGTTGTATGCGTATTTCATATAATTCACTTGGCATGTTAATAGTGGGTGTAATGACAAAGGGATGATCTTGTAGGGTGGAGGATGCAATGGAGTTCGAAAGTCATGATGAAATGGCTTTGGTGAGGACAGAAGCAGAGGCTTTTGGTGGACGCTCGGGAGGCATTGAGCGCATTGAAGGAAAAGGACAAACTTTCGAAAACGTTGAGCATTTTCGTCGCGTTTTGAGGACATTTTGCATTGCCACAATGAAAGGGTTCAGATACATAAAGAATGGGAAGAACAAGGTTATCGCGAGATGTACGGTGGAAGGATGCGGGTGGCGGATATATGCATCCTATCATACGTCGGACGAGACATTTGGCATTCGGACTTGTACCCTTCAACATACTTGTGGAGTTAACCGTATAATGGATACAAATCATCCACAAGCCTCATCTAATTGGGTTGCTAGTATAATTATGGATGAAGTGAGAACTGCGCCGACTTATAGAGCAAGACAAGCAATGGATGATATGAAGATTCAATTTGGTGTAGACATTCCCTACCACAAAGCTTGGATGGCGAAAGAAATAGCATTGAGAGAAATACATGGAAAAGACAAGGATTCATTCAATAGACTAAAGGATATGTGCCAAGCCTTGAAGGATTCAAACCCCGGTACTATTACTGCATTCGAGATATTCCCCGACACAAACAAGTTCCACCGGGCCTTTATTTGCTTGGGCGCATGCATGCGGGGATTCTTGGTTGGATGCCGTCCTATTTTGTTTCTCGACGGCACACACATAAAGACAAAGTGGAAAGGACACGTTCTTGGGGCCATAGGGCAGGATGGAAACAATGGCATATTCACCGTAGCATTTGCAAGTGCGTGTTTAGTTTATGCATAAATATTTTGTTACCTTATGCATACGCAAGTTTATTTGGTTTTAATTTTCAATATTTTGTAGTTGTGGACGGTGAGACCAACGAGAGCTGGGGATGGTTTTGTCAAAAGTTGCGTGGAGCCATTGAAGCACAAAGAGAGGACTTCGATTTTCAGAAGCTCGTTTTGTTCATGGATAGGCACCCGGGGCTCCTGAATGCAAAAAGGGATGTATTCCCAACATGCTTGCATGCAATATGTCTACGTCATTTGATAGACAATTTTAAAACTGATGTACGTGCCCCATTTTAAAATATCACAATAACTCGTGATGTTTATTGAATTGAATGGTTTATTTGATGCATGAGTTTACTTGTTGTAACAGGTGTTGTCTTCAAATCCCATGCACAATAAGATGAAATGGGCTAGCATTTTCCAGAAGGCGGCTAAATCAGTAAATGCAACCGACTATGAAAAGTGGATGAAGAAGATCTTTGATACATTTAAGGAGCCTGCCAAGGAATTCGTTGCACGTTCCCATCCGGAAAGGTGGGCCAATGCATTCTTCCCGGGGATGAGATGGGGAGTGCTAAACAATAATGTGGTCGAGAGTTGGAACGGATGGATAAAGATTGCTAGAGGTCTCCCACCCGCTGCCATGGTGGATTTGATTAGATGCAAAGTTATGACAATGGTGTGTGATAGAAGGGACGAATCAGCTGGATGGTTCAAAGAAACGTGTCCTAGAATAGAGAGAAAACTAGAAGCCAATTTGGCATCGTCGAGGTCATTGACATGTGTTAAGTCGATGGCCGGATTGTACGAGGTGCGAGAGGGGTTAGCGAGGATGGTAGTTGATCTCAACAAACGGGAGTGCTCTTGCAAACAATGGCAAATCCGTGGTTATCCCTGTGCACACGCCATGATTTGCATTTCGGACATGCATGTTTCTCCCTACGACTACGTGGATCCTTACTATGGTGTTGAAATGTATCGTAAGGCATACCAAGGTGCTATCTATCCCATATCTGCAATACACGAGGAAGAACCCGTTGAGGAGGCGACCGACACAGTTCAACCCCCCGATGTTCGTTCGCAGCCGGGGCGACGGAAAACGAAACGCATCCCCTCCCAAACCAGTGGGGGTCGTGGGCACTGTGGTTTCTGTGGTTTGCCCGGACACAACAAACGTACGTGCAAGAACCCGCGAGTTTCTTGATAGGTTTATATGGGCATGTCCATTTTTGGTGGTTAATTCAAGCACATATATTGTATGGATGAAATTTGCAAGTGCAATGTAGAATTATTGGTAGTTGAAATATTTGGATGTTGGAGACTGTTTTCTTTGTTTATGGTTTTGTGGTAAAACATTCATTTGGTAACTACAAAGGAATGAGTAGTAACATGGCAAGTTGTAACGTGGTAAAGTTGTTAGTGAAGAACTGGTAAAATAGGCTGCGACAACAGTAAAATGGTACTAGGATGTTTATTGAACGACCGTCCTCAATGAATTTTTACAATCCTGAAGCGTGGGACCTTCTTTGGACGGTTCTAGGAACCGTCCAAGGAACCGTTCATGTTACAGTCTGGAGTCTAGGTTTTGGGGACGGTCACGGGACGTTTGTTTTATACCGTCCCTTTACCGTCCCTGAAGGCCTGTGAATACACTGTCTTTGGCACGGCTACAAGCACGGTTTGAAGAACGTGTTCCAACCGTCCACATGGTTTTGAATGAGACAGATGATTAAGGACGGTCCTGGAACGTTTGATACGGCCGTCCACTCGAACGTCCTTGTGTTTTTAGAAAACAGAGTGTGCGGGACGGTTGGTGTAAGGACGTTCATGCTACTCCGTGTGTAGAGAGTGTTATTTTCTATGGTAAATTTTCCGCAGACTCTGGTAAATAATCAACGGTATATTAGGTAAATTATGTACGTAGTGTAGTAAATCATATACACAGTATTGGTAAAACACCTAATTATGTGTGGTAAATTATTTAGTACTTTAATCATATCTTATCTGATAAATTAATTTAAATTTTATATTTTTATGAAATATATTAATTTATATACGCCTTTGAGTTTAGGGTTTCGACTATGTTTTGGGTTTAGGGTTTAGGGTTTGTGGTAAATAATCTACAGTTTCTGGTAAATCATCCTGGCTAAGTGTGGTAAATAACCAACACTGTTTGGTAAACCTCCTAATCGAGCGTGGTAAGTTTATCCGTTCGTAGGTTTCGGGTTATGATAATAAGTTATTATCATATTTAAATGATATCATATATTCATAACAACACATGGGTTAAATTGATGCCCACAAGTGAGACCATGAATCGAAATGTATGTATATACTATAGAGCTATATTGTTTCACATCTCAAGCTAACTCATTATCTCATTAGTATAATCATCTTTGTTCTAATACACTAGACTAGGAAACATGGAATTATCAATTAAACACTTATTACTAGACTAGGAAACATGGAATTACCAATTAATACCTTATTACGATTGTATATTAGATTTCGCTATGGCGACTAATAGGGTTATCAGTACTTCCTCCATGAATGTATAGTGAATGTCACTTCTTACATTTCATGCATCATAGAGAATTTGATTGAAAACTATTTTTGAGGTTCAACATTAGTATCTTATGTGTTTTTTTTTGAAAATATGGTAAACTTTTTAAATATATTGTACATAGAAACCGGTTTCGTAATGCGAAATTGTGAATTCGGATCCGTGGTAAGAAACATCAACAATGTGGTAAATTCTAACTGTTGATAATGGTAAGAATAGTCGCGAATGTAGTAATACATTAAGGCTGGGTTGGTAACATTTGATGGAAAGGTTGCGGTGGTAGTTTACGGTTACTCGGATGGTTCGTCCACCAGCCGTCCGGAATGCCCTCCGATATGATATATTTTAGGGTTTAGGGTTTCGATGGGTTTAGGGTTTAGGGTTAACATGGTAAAGAATGACATCGAAGTGGTAAATGGGACAGAAATATACGTAGTAAAAACTAGGGTTCTTGTAGGTTTAAAAGAAATAAATTTTCTATTATAATTTTTATATTTTAATTTAAAATGAAATTTTATAATTTTTATAATTTTCCTGGTTTCTATATAAATAAATTTACTTGAAAATTTTAAAAATTCAAAATTTGTCTGTAGTCGTAGATGGTAAACAATTAAGTCAAGAGAGGTAAAACAGGTGTTATATAATGGTAATAAATCATTCCAACGTGCAGTGGTAAAGGATTAATTAACAGTAATTTACCCAAATGCTACTCCCTAGCCTATAAAAGCCGAAATGGCTTCCTCCCCCACAACCGTTCGAACTTGCTCTCTCCAACACACCCATTGGAAACGAAACTACTCCCCCATCCTTCCCGAAGCAATCGGTCTTCTCATCGTGAAATCTGTGGAATCGCTCGACCAAGGTATGTCCCTTCTCATCTTTCGCATCTATTCGGGTATTCC
Source organism: Hygrophila difformis (assembly GCA_030278955.1). NCBI lineage: Eukaryota > Viridiplantae > Streptophyta > Magnoliopsida > Lamiales > Acanthaceae > Hygrophila > Hygrophila difformis. The sequence goes on along the minus strand of JAOANR010000234.1, from coordinate 88,805 downwards.
TCACTTGGACTTTCGTGCATTGGCAAAAAAACGTATATGGTTTTTTAACGAGTTGGTTAGAAACCCTAAACTCCATTGTTCTCAAAATCTAATGGGTCTTTACGAATTTGATGGAATTGGGTTGTGGATGTAAAAGAACATGTGATTTTTGTTTATGATTTCTATGGAATTGTGGGTAATACTAGAGGACAGTGGGATGTTTGGTGTTGGTGTACTTGAGAGCTTTGTGAAATTTGCTAGGGTAGACATCTTTATCTTTGTGCACATGTGGTGTTCGTATAAATGTCTCGATGAACTGCATATGCATTAACGTGAACGCTTCTTCAAGTCTAAGTTGATTCACTTCTCAATTGCAGTTGGTATGGGTCTCCTACAGACATTGTTATGTCTTGCTTGGTTGATGGCCCCAAAGCGCACTCAACGCGATGATGACAACGAGGGAGGGCCTATGACTAGAATGGGATTGAGGCCACAGAAGGCTGTTAAGAAACTTAACAAGAAAAGATTCACCACTGAGGGTGCCCAAGAAAGGTACTACACTATGCACGGCCAGCGAGCATATGTGGGTGAGCGGGCATTCAGGGAGGAACATTTGTTGGATGATAGGGTGGCACTCCTTGTGGATCACTGGGGATGGGGTAATCTTGCACTCCACCCTGAAGGACATGCCCCGATTGATCTTGCACTGGAGGTGTATGCCAATATACCAGACGCAGACGAGGCCATGGAGGAAGTCTTTGTACGTGGCATATGGGTTGATTTCTCTACGGCTGCCATCAACGAGCACCTAGGAACACCGAACGAAGGGTTAATCCGGCTACCTCCAGATGAGGTGCCTGTTGTTCCAGACTGGGCTTCACTTTGTTCTGCTGGTGACATCCAATTGAATCCCAAAAACAACAAAGAAATCCGGACAAAGTTGTTGGATGCTCATTGGAAGTTTGTTGCATGCGTGTGGAACGGGCGTATTAGACCAACCGTACGTGAGAATTTTGTCACCCGCGATGCATTCGACCTGATTCATCACCTGGCGTTTGGAGGCAAGATTAATGTAGGGTCGTTGATCAGGAGGCACATGGTTGATATAGCAAATAATTCTTCACTCGCCATCACGCATATTCATTTGATATGGAGCATGTGTTTGGAAGCTGGGGTGAAGATTGAAAGATCCGAGGATCGGTTGAAGCCTATGGGGTCCTTCAAAGTTCACGGGTTTGCGAAACGTCTTTCCGATATTCAACGTGGAAGATCTGCTCCAGCCAGAATAAATGAGAATGATGACGGAGGTTTAATTCTAGTTGTCCCACCACGGGAACCAACACCACCACCGGCTGCGGAAGCACAAAATGATCAACAAGAGGCCATGGACACGGATCAACAGCCCTCATGCCCCCGGTGATGCCGCATGCGAACCAAGGAGGGTTCGATTACTCAGAGCTTGGTAGGATGTTCCAGGATATGCGTGTTCATTTGGATGGTCGCTTCACGGCCATGCAGGATCATTTTGACGGTCGCTTGAATGACATGCAGACACATTGGGATGACCAGATCACTGAGGTGCATAGAGATATCCGAGATATAGGTCGTTCAATGTGGCGCCTTGACCCCGATGCTCCTGATCTTGCTCGCTTCCGTCCTGACGAGTAGACCATTTCATATCCCAAGTTTTATGACTAATGCTGCTATGTAATTTGGTTTCTAATCTTGCTTTGTTGATTTCTGCGTGTTTAGATGTGTTTGTTTGGATTCTAATGTTGCTTAGTTGATTCTAATGTTTAGATGTGTATGAACTGAATGTGGTGTATGTGGTAATGTTCTAACTGCTTTCTGGTTTGGATTAGACGTGCATGTGGCACTATCATGGATGTTTATTGCATGCATGTTGTTGTATCACGTGAGAAGATGACTTGAAACAACATTTTGTGTGGAGTTTGCATAGGGGACGGTCACCCTGACGGTTTTTAAACCGTCCCAGAGCAGTTGTATGTGTTTTACAGAACTCTGTGCATTCAGGACGGTCGACGGACGGTCCGTCCTTGATCCCCCAGGACCGTCCGCTACCGAGTCTCAACAAAGTAGGATTAGGACGGGGTACGACACGGTCCGTCCGCTACATCTCCAGGACCGTCCTTGAAAATTTGTCACACTACCCAACATTGTGCATTTTTACCAAACCTCCTACAAAATTTACCATATGTATTTTTGTGATTTACCAATGTTTGTATGCATTTTACCACAAAAAAATTTTGGGAGTTTAAAATATAACATTCGTTTATTATCATTTATCCAAATAAAATTAAATAAATATAAAATTCGTTGTTCACAATAACCAATTTTAGCATATTACACGGGTGTATATTACCCCAAAACGAATTTCTTTTGGTTTACCAGACACCATATGTTAATTTTACCAAATCTCCTACAAAATTTACCATGAGTATTGTGTGTGTTTTACTATATGTATTTTTGTGTTTTACCAATGTTTCTATGCATTTAACCACAAAAAATTTTGGGAGTTTAAAATATAACATTTCGTTTATTATCATTTATCCAAATAAAATTAAATAAATATAAAATTCGTTGTTCACCATCACCAATTTTAGCGTATTACACGGGTGTATATTACCCCAAAACGAATTTCTTTTGGTTTACCAGACACCATATGTTAATTTTACCAAATCTCCTACAAAATTTACCATGAGTATTGTGTGTGTTTTACCATATGTATTTTTGTGTTTTACCAATGTTTCTATGCATTTTACCACAAAAAATTTTGGGAGTTTAAAATATAACATTTCGTTTATTATCATTTATCCAAATAAAATTAAATAAATATAAAATTCGTTGTTCACAAAAAACCATCCCCAATTTTGGAGTATTACACGCTGCATTTTACCACAAAAAACGAATATATAGAGATTTACCACAACGATATGTTAGGTTTACCAAACATACCCATTGATTTACCAAAGTATCTAAATTTTTTACCAATTGAAACACCTATCGGACGCATATGGGGATGGTTTCCACTAGCCGTTTGCTCACCGTCCCCAACAACTCTGGATTACAAAGACTACCAGGCACGGCCGAGGGACGGTTCATATACCGTCCATGTTGCCGTCCCTATGGCATTGTGGGCTCATAACGGTCCTGGTGTGTTGTGGACGGTCTTTATGGACCGTCCAGAAACCGTACTGAAATCCCTGCCTCCCCCGATTGGGTTGGGACGGTCCATGCACGCGTTTTGGACCGTCAAGGCGGCCGTCCACTGCTAAATTTCAGAAAAAAAATCATTGGACGGTTTTTATGACCAACGAGATGACCGTCCATCCCATTCAACAACACATCTGCTACACAAATCCAACAAAAATGATCTTCATCCAATTCATAACACCAAATCATAAGCATATCATAACACCAAAACATAAGCATCCTTCCATCTATAGAGTTCATGCATCACATGCCAAATGTACTATACAAAACACCAATTCCTTATCACAAGCTATTCTAATTAATCAACCTTCCATCTATGTCTGTTATAAGTGCGTATGCATAATATGCCCTCAATCTTTGCATGGACATGCTTTTAGCTTCATTCCAAAACTCGGGGCTGTCTCGTGCATAGGCCTCGCTCCATAGGACTACGTGCACACCGCAATCCATCGAACCCTCCCTTTGTTCTCTACACACTTTATCCACAATGGTTGGAGACATTCTTATACCCCACATATTGCAACACGCAGTTAGAAAATTTACCTACAAGTAACACAACGCAATACAATTACTTCAACTTTAATCTAACGAATACATACACTATTTTACCATTGAAGGGAGCTTACAATTCTTTTTCTCCTTATCTTCATTCGGGGATCGGTCCAATCTAACGAATTCAGGCCATAAACAACACCAACCTCGACATCCAATACCACCATGTACCAATGAAACAGTGCTGCATCATTTATGGGGCATACGATGTACTTTATTTGGCTCGAACCCTTCATCGATTGTATCTTGCGTATCTGCTCCCCACAAAACCCCACCATACGCTTTATAAATTCTTCACATTCAACCTCAGTCCAGTCCATCTTGCTTTGTGGGTAGTGTGCGAGCATCACATTCTCAATATTTTGCTGAGGCATATTATTTAACCATTCATTAATCATAAACACTTACACTTAATAAAGAATCAACTACAGTATATAATAAATATACTCACCGTGGTTAATGTGCTCAAGAATACCGCACGACAAGGGAAATCATACAACCTTTGGTAGAATTCCCCCGCAAAGACTTGTAGGCACGCATCGATGATAGTACCAGATAGGGGCTCATTCGTCAGCAACTTAATCAATTCCGATACATGCACAGAAACACCGTCCCCCTCCCACACAGTCTTCCTACAGTTTCAAGATATAGAACATAAACAACACCATTGAAATGTAATGATTTATATTGGTAACTAATAATATGACATGATTTATTGTTTACCCTTTCATCTCGCCATCAATGAACCTGTCAAGTTGTTTCCTCCTATCTTCATCAACTTCATCCCTCCCACACCAATCTCGTCTCCCCTTGTGAGGTGCAAAGGCCTCATCCCCACTGGATGTTGTGTCCAAATCATCAACCTCAATCTGCGAAATTCAATAATTAATAACATTTTGAATAATTAATCATAACGTAGTAGACGTCTTACCGGTATTTTTGATGTCCCTCTTCCGGATTCTTGTACTTTCATGGATCGCTTTCTTTTTCTCTGCTGTGTAGTAAAATCCGGGTCCATCTTCTTCGGCCTCCGATCCCTCCTATTTTGGACATTCTTCACCAACGATGAGACAGGCTTCTTGTCGGTCTGTGGAACAACCTCCTCCTGTCTTACTTCCCTGGCATCGTCCTCCTCATGCCTTTCATCCCTAGTCTCGTCCTCGTGCTTGCTATCCTCTACATTTTCCTCGGATCCCTCTTTAATCTGTCCTTCATTCTCATCCACATTCGCCATCTCAACCGGCACTCTCTCATTAACTACCGCATCCAAACCAGTCACATCCACCTCTTCCAACCTATGGTCATCCCCCATCGCTCTAAAATCCTCCTCAGCTGTAACCTGCTCTTCTTCCCCCTCCTCCTCCACATTTCGTTCCAACACACCCACCTCCGGTTCCTTTATGTGGGCAACGGGCAACCAACATTTTTTCAATACTAACTATAACATTATAACAAAAACTATAAAATTAAATTAAATTAAAGCTTGAATTCAACATACCAACATCCTTGGGGGCTCACACAACATCTTCTCCACTTCCAATGGGATAAGCATCACCATATCATCGGCCATCACCTCCCGTAACTCTTGCCGACATCCTTCAATCTTCCCGCTTTTGTCAACCCATCTCGTAATCCTTGGAAATCTCACAACATCGATTGGCTTGCCAAAATTTGGCATCCTCTCATAAAACCATGCCTGCAATTACATAGGATAATCAACAATGCCGGGGTTAGCTCCAAATCATTGAATACAAAAAAACGGATATTAGTTCTATGACTAACATACTTACCAATAGACCCACAGTACAACCGCTCACATATGAGGATCTACCCTCCACAAATCCTATCATGGACTCGACCAAATATGAGTACACAGCCGGTCCCCAAGCATACTCCCCCAAAATAGTTGTATCCTCAACGTAGTGCCATAGGTACTTAGGCGTCGTGTACCCGGTGGTGGGAAACAATAGACAATTAAACACCAACAATGTATACAAGCTTGCATACTCCCCGGGACTACACCTATCATTGCCCTCCGCTTCTCCTGCCAAATCCCGTAGAGCCTTCGCAAATTCAGTTCTTTTAACATCCACACACCTGCCGTTGAAGAACTTTTTCGATATATTCTTCGGATTGTGCTCCAGCCTCTTGTCAACATGATGTCCTGCGTGCCTCAAGCCAAGCACCAATGAAAACTCCCGAGCACAAAACTTTATACTAATGCCATCGCCCACTACAAAGCTTCGCGTAGCCGGACTAAATATTTCTAGGAGCGCTTGCAGGCGTGGGAGAAAGGTACTCTCTTTGCTCACCTTTGTCAGATGGCCAAAACCGGTGGCCTCTATTGCCTCTCTTTGCTGTACCGACCACCTAATCTCCACCTCTTCCAAAACTTCTCGTAGATATTTCGCAGAGCAACGAGGAGCTTGTATTTTTCTTTCATTCGAACCACCTGTTCATAGATACATGAAACTATCATTAACATTGATTCTACACCACATACTACTAAAGTAAACCACACCGAAATTTTCAAACTTTTCACAACATCCATATTTCAAACACTACTTCTCACCACTCAAAGTGGAAGCAGTTGCATAATCAAATGTCAGGTCTCATAAAAGCAGTTGCAGAATCAAATGCAATAGAAGAACATGATCTCAAAAGTGCCATCATATTTTGGTTTGAATATAATTTTTTGCTTGGCTTCAGGCACACAAAATATTCATGAATTACAAAAACAATGTCTTCCAATTTGAGGCTTCTAATCCAACATCACCATTCTAGCATTTGATCGAACACCTTATGTGCAAATTACATTCAAAACCTAATCACAATATTCAAGTTTCAATTTCCCCAATTCGCACAATCAACAGATAATACCAATAATAAACTTCAACTGCAATCTTAGATATCACACGAATTACTAACTTCATATTCAACCAACCTTCACAAAAAACACTAAAAAACCATCGATTAATACCTCCGTCGTCGGCCTCTTCCGTCTGCCTGGTCTTCTTCTTCGGTGGCATAGGTGAATGAAAATGTGAGTGGTCTTCTTCTTCAGTGTTTCTTCTTCTTCTTCCACTCCCTTTCCCGTTCCCGTCGTCGGCCTCTTGCGGTCTTTCTCTCGAGCTTCTATTTCTCTCCCGGTTCGTCTCTTCAACTCTGTTCACGGTTTCTCTCCAGTGTCTTCCCCCTCTTTCGGTTGCTCTTGAGTTTTGAATTAAACCACTTGTGTTTAATGTTTAATCGGATTAGGGAAATAAGGGGGGAGTAAAGAGGGAGTCAAAAAGTGTGTTGGGACCCTAACTGTGAGTTTTTTTTATGGGGTCTTTTATAATTCCAAACATGGTAAAAGGGGGCCTTGACTCTTATTTCCCCTTCTAATTTCAAGTTTCAAATCTCACCGGCATTGCAGTATGACAGAATTGAATGGTTTTCTCAGCAACTCTCCAAAATACAAATTTATTCAATTCTATCGCTCATCATCCATCTTGATTCAAGCTGTGAGGGGGCGTTTGGTTACGGAGATCCAAGATTCCCGAACATGCCCACGTTTGGTTGGGGGCATGTTTCATGTGGGAATGTCACATTCTCACTAAGGTGGGAATGTTAAGAGGTTTCGGTTTGGTGGGAAAGTTACCTGGAGGCAGGTAACTTTTTTCTATTGAACAACCTATACAGACTAGTAAACGGGTGGTGGGAGCCCATGCCACACAAATTACAAAGGGGAATAAAATGGAGGGATAGGGGGCCGGTGGGGAATCGAACCTCCAACCTTTCGTAGGAAGTCGAGGAAGTTAACCACTTGGGCTAAGTCATCATCCCGCCTAGAGGTAGGTAACTTTTTATACTTATTTTTATTTTATAAATTTAGTATTTGTATTCTAAAAATGATAAATAAATGAAATTTAATTATAAAAAATTAATTGAAATTTTTTTAATTATTTAAACATATTTTTAATATATATTCTCATACTGTATTTCTTAAAATTTATTTATCTTTTATATAAAGAAATAAAAATAATAAGGATTTAGAGACATTAAATGAGTAGTTAGCATATAATAAATTATATATAAATAATTTTCTATAATAAAAAATAAGTCAGCTTAAATATTTTCTATTGTGTAGCAAAATGACATATTTATAACTTTCGCTCAATTGAAATCCAAGGACATTATAGTAAATTAGTTAAAACTGGAAATCTAAGATTCTCAATCTAACCAAACGTAACAATCTTAAAACATCAAAACGTAAGGTTCCAGCAATCTTACATTTCCAGCAATCATATTCCCACTGGTAATCTAAAATCCCTCAAACCAAATGGACCGTGAGAGTTATCCCGCCGTGGAGACCATCATTGAGTGTCTCCTCCATCTATACGGATCGCGCGAATACTGCCTCTGCCAGAGGACCACCATATATGATAGGTCTTACCCTCCCTTCCATTGTTCTGCTACTCTCTTTCTGTTCTTACACTCAATTTTGATTTTCGGGTATGAGAGAATTGAATGGTTTTCTCAGCAGCCCTCCAAATTCAATAATGATGTGGTTCATTTATCTTAGCTTTATCTTTCTCATACCACCTTATCTATGATGCCTTTTTATTTTTGCAGTGGCATTTTATTTTATCTTTATCTTAATTAAAATCGCTGCTACCAATGGTGTTGGAAAAACTTGGGTGGCCAATGAATTTTTGCCATTTACTTCTTTTTATAATGAATTTTGCTTCTTTATGTGTGCCTTTTCTCTTCTTTTAATTCTATACAGTCAGTATCATTCACAGCTCATTCATGGACCTGCTTTAGTCTTGACAGATTCAAGTGAACTATTCGAGTCTTGACAGATCTGCTTTGTGTCTTCTATTTGTATCCCCTTCCCGATTGCAAGTGGCCATATTTTGTGCTTTTGCTTCTATTCTACCATATAAATTGCTTGTTCCTCTGAAGCTCATTGAGGTAACATGTTCTCTTTTACAGAAAGAAATTAGAAAGTTAAAGCAGCTTCAAATTTTCCGGTACGTATTTCTTAAGTAGCTCTATTAGGTATAAAAATTTAGTCTCTTTTGCGTATTAGTTTTGATACGGTTCATTCATTTACATATTTTTCTGATTGGAATTTCTGGTGACTTTATTTTTTTTGGATTCTTTTTTTTTTTCAAGCAGGTATAATTTCTTAATTTCTTTGGTGGTTGATTTATGCTACTTGATGAATTCATTTGGTTTGGCGTTGGATTTATTGATTTTGGATTGATTTTAGGCAACTACTTTTTAATTGTATATGTGATGTCATAAGCTCCTACAGAGTTAAAACAAAAAGATATTCAATGTATGATATTTCCTCTATCTAGATTGAAGCTACTACAGTACTTTTTAATTGTCTATTTGTTTTTTAGGTTCTAAATTGCCAATATTTTTTTTCCTCTTTCCTGATATTTTTAATAATTTAATGCTTTGAACTCTTAATCATTCTTTCCTTTGCTGCGAGGATCAATTTAGTAAGGCATGGATGGAGTCGATACAGAGTACAATCAAGTAATTGACCAAAGAAACCCGGGAGAGCAAACCAAGGCTTAAAAAATGGCTGGATAAGTTTGGGTGAGATTGTGTATCAATGAGTTTTTCATATTATTTATGTTATTTGCTTATATTATTCATATTTAAATAGAAATTGTGTATTTATGTGGTCAAAATGAGCTATGGGTATTAGAGGTCCATCGACAAAAAATCAATCGTTCTTTTTAATTTTAATTTTTCACCTTGCCTACCAAATCCCCTCCAATTCGGACAAGGGTAATACTAGTTTTAGTTATAATATAAACCATTTTCTATAGTTCCGCCTCCCAACTCAAACTTTTATCATAAGTTTTTATATAGTTGTGTAAATTTTAGCTATACTAGAATGCATTTTTATATAATTTACGCAATAGGGAAAGACATAGGGAAAAAATAAGGTACAATATTTGTTGGTGAATTTTTTAACATAGGGCCATTTGCCCCATTTTGTCCTTAATCTTAATAAATAAAATAATAAATTTGGCCGGCCCACTATCTAAAGTAGTAACTGAACTAGGGGTTTGTTTTTTATCCTAGGAGAAGCGGATTTTCATTCAGTTTACGGGTTTATGGTATTAGTATTAGTCCTAACTGCTATTGTTGGAAAAAAAATTCTACATTTAAGATTGTGGCTTTCATTTTTGTAGCATTGATCCTAACAATGACTATGGTTGAAAGGTTTTCAAATGCAGTACCGAATTTGTTAGTCAATGGGAAAAGAATCAAGGTTAAACATGAATCAACTTCACAAAATATGCTTATCTATTTACATGTATTCGGGTAAACTCTAACTATGTTTATGTATTAGTTTTTGGTGAATAACCGAATATTTTCAGGCTATATTAGATTCAAGATTAATCCCTTGAGGATCTGTATGAGCAATTAAGGGCGTGTCTTCCAAAGCAGTTTTTTGCATACACAATGCTCCAACCCGATACCTTGCTTAAGCGACTAGATGTACTTTATTATTATTGATCTATTTATCTAAGTTAAAATTTTAAATTAAATCCTGGAAGAATAAATTAATATTTATATATAATAATTGAGGAATATAATTCTCCATTTAGTTAATGATTTCCCTTGGAAAATTTATAAAATGGAGAATTATATTTTCCCTTGGAAAATATTTGACTAATTAGATATTATTTTTCTAACAATTTTTATATTAAATAACTTAATTCTATATTTTAATATTAAATTATCAATATCCCATTGATAGCAATGGTAGATTTCTATTTTATAGGTTATGAGTTGGAACCCAATTATTTACAATTATGTTTTACTAGAATATGTTATAAAATGGTTTAATTAGCCAATTAAGCTAAAAAAAAAAAAAAAAAAAACTTCCTAGCAGGGGGTGTGATAATCCTTCCTACCCTAAGCATATTAACATGGAGACAACAATTTGATATGAAAATTTGGAGAGTAGAATATATAAAATAAATAATAATAATAATAATAATAATAATAATAATAATAATAATAATAATAATAATAATAATAATAATAATAATAATAATAAAGTATGCAGTAGATTAAATAAAAGTAGCTAGCATGAGTCGAGGGTAGGTTGTCTAAGTCTAAGTGGAATGCATGCATGTTGGCCTACCTGTACAATTTCTACTGTAGATGTAGATGAGTGGAAATAGCTTCAATGAGTCAATATACCTGTTAGGAAAAGAAATGACTCATCAGACCCTTCCACCACTAGTGCATAGCATATACCATGGTTATTAAGATCAGGATCCTATATGGGATCGTTTTTTCTTTGCAAGATCGGAATCGTAGGATTGAATTGGATCCTAAGATCTTATGAAATTGCAATAATAAATAAACTCAATTATGCATACTAACAAGTAAAAGCAATATTTCGTGTGTTTATGAATCTTGCAGGTTAATTAATACAATACAGTACAAAAACATCACAATTGTTTTTTTTTTACAATACAGTACAAAAACATCATAAAATATTTCCAAATACATGCATATTATGTTTTTTTTTTTACAAATCATACATAAGAAATACAAGTTCTTAAGTTTAAAATTAAATAAAAAAAGTTACTTTGATCCCAAATCAAAAAATCCTATAAATATTTTATTCATTTAAGAGGGTATAATCGTAAGATCGTAGAAGCATTTAAGAGAGTATGACCATAAGATCGTAATATTCTACGATCAGGATCGGGATTTTATCCAAATCTTACTAATTTTAAGATCCTACAAGGATCGAGATCGTTTTAGAGATGTGTGATCGTAAAATCGTAAGATCCTAATATCAGGATCGGGATCTTAACAACTATGGCATATATCGACTGTGTAGGAGCTAAGTCGTAAGAAATTGTAATTAAATTTTTCTTCTGACGTTTGTTTTAGGATTAAATCTTTGCATTTTTTTTTTTTGATAATAGTGACGTTCAGACATCGGCAAAGAGGAAATCTAAAAAAACTACATCAAGGGGGGAAGGGAGAGGAAGCAAAATAAAAAATCAAAGCAAAACAAATCAGAAACGAGGGAACCAAGTTCCCAAACGATCAACAGTAAGACTGGCTTGGGCGTCGTCCGGAGGGAATGCCCAAGTAGTGAAGAAATCTATCGACTTAGCCCCTCTCTTCGATAAGACATCGGCAACCGCATTGCCTTCTCTGAGAATGTGAGTCCATATGTACCCCGGGCGTAAATGAAGAATATCCAAGATGTTCTTCAACAAGGGAAACAACAAATGATCCTCATTCACACCCGTCTGAAGGAGTCGGAGGGTCTCTGTGGAATCAGAAAAACAATAAGCTGCAATTATGCCTTTTTGCAACAGAAGCCTAGAGCCTCGCCAGATGCCAAACAATTCCGCTACCAAGTTCGAAGCAGTGCCTATGGAACCAGAAAAGCCCTCCACTCATTGGCTGTCCCCAGTTCGAATGACATCCCCAAATCCAGCAGGACCCAGGTAAATTTAGGGTTTATTCACGCAAGTAATTTATACAGAGGTGATGTCGTATTTTGTATTTCAATAATTTTGGGTTTACGCCATGCACGTGAAAAAGTGAATTTTCAGTATATGTTGCACGTGAAAAAGTGAATTTTCAGTATATGTCGTGAATTATTGATTTGTTATTATACGAGATATATCCCAGAGTTGGATATCTTTTGGAGTTATTTCGTGTGTTATCCAAAGGATTCCCATTAACAGGATTGTGTTTGACCAAGGGTATCATAGTCATTTTCTAGATACAGGGAAAGGTCGTCCTTGTATAATTATAGTCTAATTCCGGTCACTATGAGGACATGTTAGGTCCTATGAGATAAACTGGGTGTAAACATCATAGTCGAGCTACCCGTTGATTGAATTATTGCATACGGTTTGATATGTCATTTACTATTGAGTCATATTTAGTTATTTTTGTCCAAGAGACAAAAATTTATTTACTCTGCCGCTGCGCAGATAAATTTTACTTACCCATTTTTACAGAATTTGACATTTGTGAAGCTCATTAACAACGCGGGCGCTGGCGAGGGTGTCAGTATTACTTGTGTACTGGTTATCTTAAATTATGCTTCACCTGCCATAAACTTGTCTTTTGAATCGTACATCATAGTCATCATGTTTTGCAAACTATGATATTTTGCCCGAATAGAATATATATTTTAAAACTGAGTTAACTGATTTAAAGAATCTTTCTAATAATTTTAAAAAGATATTTGGAGATCACATATCCAAAATTTCGGATCGGTTCAAGCCAATAAAAACCGGATCGGGTCACAAAATATTCAAAAAAACAATTGTTTTTTTTTGGAAAATTCACAAATCATATCATGTGATATTATAATAATAACAACATATTAAAAAATCCATAAATTTTCTGAAAATATTCCATAATACAATATTCCTATTTCTTAAGCATATTTATTCGATTGAGATTTTAGATTTTTATGAACTTTAAAAGTCAGTGGATTTAAAAAATCCATGAATTTTACATAGAGTTAACTAATTTACATAGAACCATGAAGAGTCTCGCTAATTATAGAGAGATTTTGTTTAGTTATATTTTTTAAGAGAATAGATTAAAATTTATAAATAACTAAAATCAATAGACTTTTGAATACTTCTAGATTTTAAATACTTTTAAAAATCTTTATTGAATACCTATAGATTTTTTTAAAAAATTTTAAAATCTGTATAATACCTCAAAATTTTTAAGAACTTTTTAAAATCTAAATTGAATACACCACAACTTTAGAAATCCAAAAAACTCCTATAAAATCGTGATTGAATACACCCCCACTCAAATTTCATTGGCATCGTATCTTTATCAGCTTCAATCTCCCTCATTTTAGTCCATAATTATTGCCCAAACAAAATAAAACTTGAATTTAGCAAGCAGTCATTATCCAAACGGAGTAGCAATTTTTTAAACAATAATATGAAGTCGCATGCTTTCGCCTCATCTTGTGTTACTGTGGAGGAGCGCAACTGGTTGTCTTCATCTACCTCAGTTTCGTTCGTGGCTCATCTTGGCAAGTACCTTGGCTTTCCGATACATACTGGCAGAGTCAAGGCCAGTGCTTCTGAATTTCTCATTGAGAGAACGGATAGACATATTAATACGTGGGGGATGCGATTGCTTAATAAGGCGGGTCGCCTTACCCTTGCCCGTCATGTCTTGGCTTCCATTCCTACGTACTGCGTGCAGATTGGATGGATACCTGAAGCCACGTGTAAATTAATTGATCGTCGGGTTCGTAATATGGTATAGAAGGACTGGCAAAATAAGGGGTTAAATTTGATCAAGTGGCCCGTTGTAGCAGCCCCCAAAGCCTATGGAGGACTCGGGCTCCGACAGGCACGACACTCCAATATTTCCCTCCTGGGGAAACTAGCCCATGATTTTTGCATGGGTGTTGATAAGTTGTGGGTGCATGAACTGAGGGCGATTTATTGTCCAGAAAATAGAATCTCCAATTCTGCTGCGCGAGGAGGGTCGTTCACTTGGCGAAGTATCCGGAAAACCCTTGGTCAGCTCTCGGGAGGATTTTCTTTTTGTATTGGTGATGGCTCCAGTAATATATGGTCTTCACCTTGGTTAAATGATCAACCTTTGGGGCCGCGGGTGCCATCAATTGAGGCTGCGGATCAGCATCTTTCCCTCAAGGATATTATTGCAAACCACTCTTGGCAGTTGTCGGCTCTTGCTACTCGCCTACCGGAGGATATTCAATTGGAGATTCAACAGCAAGCCCCGCCATGTCTTCATGCTGGCAATCCGGATGGTTGGAGATGGAAGGTTACCTCTGATGGGCGTTATACTGCCAAGTCGGGGTACTTATTCTTGTTGTCGGATCGGGGTGCATCGTTGGGCTGGAAGTGGATGTGGACCTCTGCGTTCCCTGCGAAAATATGCGTTCTCCTTTGGCTGCTTTCATACGCGGCGGTTCCTTACAATGGCCTGCGCTTCCATCGCCGACTTGCTGCCTCACCGCTGTGCAGCATATGTGGGGTGGTGGAGGAAGATTGGATCCATTGTTTTTTTAGTTGTCATTGGAATCAAGCAGTTTGGAGAAGGTTGCAGATTGAGGTGCCGGCTGATCTTCCCACCATTGATGTTGCAAATATTTGTCTTTGGCTTCTGGGTATGTATCGCGTGTATGGCAGTCTTTTTATTGCCGGTTTGTGGATTGTGTGGCGGGATCGGAATAGAAGGGTCTTCCAAGGGCGCGACACACCTCAACAGGCCCTTATTCGGCAAGTTCTCCACTTAGCAGCGGAGATGGACAAGGCTGTGGTCAAGCCAAAACCCCAACTGCTTCACCCTCGGATGGTCTCTTGGAACTCGGTAGGATGGACAGGTACTCTTGTTCATTCTGATGGTTCGTTACTGGGGAGCCGAGGACGGGCGGGCTTTGGGGCAGTGGTGCGAGATGTCTCGGGAAAATGGTTGGGAGGTGTTGCCGGCTACCTTGGCAAAGCTTCCGTCCTGTCTGCTGAGCTTATGGGAATAATGCATGGTCTTTCTCTTGCCAAAACACTTGGACATACACATGTTTGTTGTCTTTGTGACTCTCAGGAGGCTTTGCGATTACTTCGAACGAACCCCAGCTCATCCCATTGCTTGGCTTCCGTGTTATTCAGGATTCAAGACCTCCGCCAGGAGTTTTCTCAATGCCTTTTTGAGCATGTGTTGCGTGAAGGGAATGCAGTCGCTGACTGCTTGGCGAAATTGGGAGCAGATAGTGAGTCCTTCTACACTACCTGGGCCTTTCATCCGGACAAAGTCAAGGCTCTGTTGGAAGCAGATGCTTTGGGTGCGAGATTCCCGCGTTATTAGTTGATTTTGGTTGTCGTTTTTCTTTTTCTTTTTATTTGTTCTCCTAGCCTTAATTGGCTGATCCGCAAAAAAAAAAAAAAAAAAATTTAAACAAAATAAATTATGAATTTGAGTATTTACCAATTCAACCATATAAAAATTCAGACACAACTAAAATCTAAATTCCTCCCAATCGTATAGAATATTAAAAAAATGAATATAGCATATGTATGCTAAAAAATAATACTCAATAGTAATTTTGGCGTATACCGAATATTTCTAAGCTACATTGGACCCAAAACTAATCATCGATGATCTGTAGCCATTGAAGTGTTGCATTGAATAATAATAATAGCAACATGGTATGATGCGGATGGCATCCGTGCGGACGGCTGTCCGCAACCGTTGATTAATTTTATGATCAAACGGTTGAAATAATTTGTAGGAATAGTTTCATAATTTTACTTTTTAGGTATTTTTATATAGCATGTCTCTGAGAAGTACTATATCAAGTTGTGCATATACCATATCGCTGAAATGTATAAATTGTGTCGCTGAAATGAATACAATAATGTCGCTGAATTGCATATCCCACGTCGCTAAATTCCATTGGTTATGTCGTTGAATTGTGAGGCTCCGTCGCTGAGATATGTTTAAAATCGTAATGAACTTCAAACGGCTCTAACCTCAAACGTCGCTGAGATGAACACAATAATGTTGCTGAATTGCATATGTTGCGTCGCTGAATTGAATTGGCTCCGTCACTGAGTTGTGTATGTAATGTCGCCGAATTCAACAGATGAATTACCTAACAAGTAAAATTACAAAACTAATCCTATAAATAATTTCAACTGTTAGGATGATGAAATGATAACTCTTCCCATAATAAGAAGAAACTTTATTCTAATTCTTACAAAATAATATGATTGGTTGAAAATTGAAACTTTATTAGCTTTTTTTTTTTTTTCGGTGAACTTGACGCCTAGCGTCGGCAAAGGAAGAAACTACAAAAAGCTACAGAAAAGAGGTGAGGAGAGGAAAAACAAATAAAACAATCCTTCAAAACCGCGGGAACCAAACTCCCGCCCTATCGGCCGATAAGGCAGACGACACCTCATCAGGAGGGTAAGCCCAGGTGGTGAAGAACTCTTCCATTCTCGCCCCATGCTTGGCCAAAGAATCGGCCACGGCATTACCTTCACGGAAAATATGAACCCAACGAGCCCCCGGAATCTGACCACATTGATCTGCAATACTGAGAGACAAAGGATGTAACCAGTGGTGGACATCCGTACCATGCTGAAGAATCCGCAGAGCCTCCATGGAATCCGAATAACATATGACATCCTCAAGTTCTAACGCTCGAAGTCGTTGTAAGCCATTCAAGATGCCGTGAAGCTCAGCGACGAGATTAGAGGCGACTCCAACCGAACCAGTAAACCCCTCAATCCAGGCACCACTCGCATCCCGAATGACACCCCCGAAGCCAGCTAGGCCCGGGTTTCCCAGAGAACTACCATCAACATGGAGAATATAAGGACTTCTTCCCAACGGGTTCCATGAAACCCACCTAGGTGACACTGCCCGAGGTGGTTTCCCGAACACCCTATGGAAACATTCCCCCATGAAGCGAGCCCTCCGCACAGCTCCCTGTATGTCAACATCTTCGCCCTTCATGACCACAGTATTTCGCCCTTTCCATATCTCCCATAATATCGCCCAATGAAGGCTAGACCATCGCCTACAAATCAGTCTGAGGCTTTCTGCGACATCATCAACTTCCTCCTGCCACCAGCTCGGTACAAAGAGCTCGAGCCTCCTCCACACCGCGACTGCCCAGGAGCACTGAAAAAATAAATGATGAATGGTCTCCCGGTGCAGCCCACACACAGCACAAAGCAAGGTATCCGTGAGGCCACGTCGAGCTCGAACATCATTTACAGGAAGGGAATTATGTGTCATCAACCACAAGAGAAATCGAACCTTCTTCGGGGCGTGAATTCTCCATACCCAAGAGTGATTACGAGCCCTCGCCACACCTCTTCGGTCGAGTAACCATGCATAACCTCCCTTGACTGTATACTTCCCATCCACAGCGCCCATATAGCAAAAGATAATATATATATATTTTTTTTTTTGGGTAAGAGCAAAAGATAATATTTAAATTTAGAAGAAGATGGATAGTTGGGATATTCCAAAATTTTCGAGAATACATCCATATCTAAATCAAATTTTGGGAACCCGAAATGCAAAATATTGGATCGGATATTTTTGCTCAAATCTAATTAACACAAACTTATCGAATTTTAACTGCGCGCCAAGCCTATTAAACTAATTTTTTATCTGAACAAATTTCTTAACCGCCGTCCGCTGACGGTCCGGGTCTTTTTTTTAAAAAAAACAAAACGCGGGACGCACGCAGGACCGACAACTCACGAGTCATGAGGCTACTCAACTTCACTGCACAAGATACACGTTTACAAAACTAAAAAAACAGAAAAAAAAAAGAAAAAAAAAGAAGAAAGTAAAAAAGAAAAAGAAAAAACAGAAATAGAAATTCCAAAAAAATTGCGTCACTGCTTGCGCCTTGCTCTATCAATATCATAACGTCAGTCGTGATCAGGGGCGGACCTAAAGCTAGGCTTGGTAGGGCTTGAGCCCTACCTCAATTTTTTTTTTTAGTATATACTATATAGTATGTATATAAAAAAAGTTAAATTAGGTATATGGAATTACTAAGCCTAGCCCATCTCATTTCTTATGGAGTATTATTATTTATGAGGCCACCTCATTTGTGTGTTGTAAGTAGTCTATGTTTTTATTTAGAATTCACTAATATATTGTAATAATTCTATACTCTTTCTATCCCATGTAAAATGTTTAGTTTAAATTTTTGTCATTGTTTATTAGTCAACTTTGATTCAATATTATTGTTAGTATATACTTATTTGGAAAAAATAGTGGATCGGATCGCTAAAATTGTGGTACATAATGAATTTCGGCCATAAAAATTATGGTAGCTAACGAATTTTGGTCAAAAATTCTGTCGCTAACCTCTTTAGTGACTGAATTTTACTAAAAATTATCGGGTGTTAGAGCAAAAAATTCTTGTAGTGAATACGTTTTTACATATTTAAGGTTAATTCATAAAACTGAGCTCCACCCGTGGAAAAATCCTGGGTCCGCCACTGGTCGTGATACACCATCCCTGCTCAAGAGCCACGTGTTTGGTGCTTGTTTCTATTACGTGACGTTAGAGATGGATCCGGCGCACCTACACCAGCATAGCTTAACGGGGCTTTCACCCTTTATATAGTGCCCCCACCCACTGCCCAGTGCTCCCTTCTACGTTCTCACTGGTTCTGTGGTTCACAGGTGTGCAATTCAGTCCTGATAACTCATCTACCCCAATTCGACGAAATTCAATCAAAATCGCTCAATGGCGGCGACTGTGCCGAGGATCAAGCTTGGTTCGCAAGGCCTCGAGGTCTCCAAGCAGGGGCTGGGATGCATGGGGATGTCCTCTTCCTATGGCAAGCCCAAGCCTGAGCCCGATATGATTCAGCTTATCCACCACGCGATCAACGCAGGCGTCACATTTCTCGATACCTCCGATGTTTATGGTCCTCACACCAACGAGATTCTCATCGGGAAGGTTGGTTACGCTTCTCCTACGCTTGCTATCCTTTGTTTTTGTATGAATAATGCTGCTGCATTGGTCCTCAAAATTTTCCGAAAATACATGTTTATTGTTTGGTACTGTTGGAATGTTGATGTGGATAACCTTCCTTTAGGTTAAGTGGTTAATGGTCATAGATTATCAAGATCGAGATGTTGAATAGTTTTTGTTTTGCAAAAATATTGAGATCATATCAAATTGCAATAATAAATAAAAATAATTATATCTATCATTCTATTGACAAGTGAATACATAAGATAGATATTATTACGTGAAGCGAGAAAGCACTGTAAAGAACCGAAAATAAACTTCAAGACTTATGATTGAGCATGTTTCAAATTTTGATAGGATCAAACTATTAAGATCTGGATTTTACAACAAACAATATTATTAAGATCATACTATTAAGATAGAACATTATTACGTGGAGCGAGAAAGCACTGTAAAGAATCGAAAATAAAATTTAAGATGGGATCCAACTAAATTTAAGATCCAACAAAGATCCGGATCATTTTTAAGAATACATAAGATCCTAAGATCTTAAAATACATAAGATTCTAAGATCAAGATCTGAATATTTTGATGTAAGATCCTAAGATCAAGATCGATATCTGAATATTTTTACTTTCCCGTGGGTTTATATTGATAATTGGGATCAAGTTTTAAAATGTATCTAAATTTGTTGAAGATATCAATTCGGAAGACTCGTTTCTATTAGAGCTTCAATTTCCAGAGTAGACACGAGGACACTATACCTAGTGATCCTCGACTGTCAAAGTAAAGAATTTAGATAGATAGAGCATATATGCACCTAAAAGGAATTAAACTGACCTCACTATCTTTTTAGACATAAAGCATGTTGCTATGTAATTAAAATAAACAGAAGGGTTTTTTTTCCAGTCTATTCAGTTAAATTTCCTAGTGCACGTTTGCATCCCTTCAATAGTTAGCTTTTTCTATGGTGACTATTTCGTCCTATGTCACAAAATTAAAGAAACGAACTCAATAGTTTAATGATGTGAGTATGATCTCCAATGGTTTTTCTTTGTCAACATAGTCAATAGCTTAATGATAAGAATATGATCTCCATGACTTCTTTTTGTAAACATTGGACTTGTCACAAATTTAAGGAGAAAACCTTATTAGAAAAAGGTCTGAAAAGGTGTATGGAACATAAGCAAAAAATTAACTCTTGATCCTTTTATTTCAAATATATTTATATTGGGCATTGTCTGAATTGAATATTGCTTAAACCATAACTTCTGTTAAGTTATTGTCTAAAACTCTAAATCCAAATTGTTGTATAGGACTAGTGTTCATATGTGGATGTCTGTCTACCATATTCCACCTATAGATCCTTTTAATCCCATAATTCCAATTTTATGTGATTTATATTGTTTAAATGTTTCTTTTGTGTTTGCCAACCAAATTAACCACCATAGCATCAAATGTGTGCGATAAATTTTAGGATTACAAAAGGCTCTGCCCTTGTATTCGTATCTACAAAGTTTGGTTTTGAATGAGGCGTGAATCATTTGAATGTACATATATCGTTAGTTGATGCCTCCTATGTTGATGTACAAACTTTCTAACCATTTCAGGCTTTGAAAGGAGGAATGAGAGAAAAAGTGCAAATAGCTACTAAATTTGGGATCACAGTCAAGGATGGGCAGCAGATGGAAATTTGTGGTGACCCATCATATGTCAGGGCTTCATGTGAGGCAAGCTTGAAGCGCCTTGATATTGATTGCATTGATCTTTATTACGCTCATCGAATTGACACTCGTGTACCCATTGAAGTCACGGTGAGTACTCTTTCACAGGCATCTGACTTCTGAAGCATTCCTTTGTAAATGATGATTGATTGCTCAGTTTGTGACCCTGATATATTTATCAGTATCTTCATTGAAGAGTATAAAAAAACAGATAAACGAATGAAATCTTGCTTCGCTTTATAAATGTGGTTCTTGGCGTGCAATTGACACCAAAATAACAAAGCTCAAGTTTATTTATGCACCTGTAGTACTTCTCCTCTGTATATGGTGTGTTGTTATATCAATATGCATGAAAGAAGAGTTGTGGGAACAAATAGGGAATAATGATGAAGACTTTTCTACACAATCGTGAAGTTAAGGTTGCTTCGAGAATCTTTAGCTGAATGACTTATGTTTCGGAGATAGAAACCATATCTTAATTGAGCACCAGTGACTTGCAGCACCACATACAACCAATTGTCGTTCTGGGGTTTTAGTATATGTAGTGCAAGGAATGTTCTGTATTGTAATTTAGCATCATTATCCTTCTGAGTTGCAGGCTTGCAGTGCCACAGATAAGCAATTGAAGTTATGCTGATTTAATTGTTTTAGTGCATGTTCTTCGGTTGGTTTCATCTAGTGTCTACCTTTTTCACTTCTAGGCGGAGACTATGCTGACTGTTTGGCCCATGATCCTTTATTGTCTGACATAGATTTAATAACTGATTAACAAAATTATTAGAAACACAAATGTATGCTGAAAGCACAAGTTTCATTTGTAACATATCTGGTTGTGGAAGGGGAAACTGGAATTATTTGTGTGCATGTGGTGATCTGAATGATTGTTCCTGAGTGTACTTCCTAGTAATATGCACAAGAATGGTTAATCTAGCCAGGAATTAGAATTGCAACCAATGGTACAAGATGATGTATTTTTCTTGAGTGTTAACTTATCTTTATTATATGGGTTTAAGTTGAATCATACTTTGTTATGATGTTTCCTATCCTGTGTCTCATTTGCTTAGTGTCTAGTGGTGTCCTTAATACAATTGCAATATCATTTTCTCTGCTTTACCAGATGGGAGAACTAAAGAAATTGGTTGAAGAAGGAAAAATTAAGTACATTGGCCTTTCAGAAGCCTCCGTATCAACAATTAGAAGGGCTCATGCCGTTCACCCTATCACTGCTGTTCAGAATGAATGGTCATTGTGGTCAAGGGATTTGGAAGAAGAATTAATTCCCGCATGCAGGTAAGGTTTTTCTCTCTTTCAGAAATTCATTATTCTGGGGAAGCGAGTGTAATAACATTTTATTTAAAATTGTAAAACTAATGTCAGGGAACTTGGTATTGGCATTGTTCCATATAGTCCACTAGGACGTGGCTTCTTGTCATCAGGTCCCCAGTTGATTCAGAACTCGGGAGAGGGTGACTTCCGTAAGGTTGGTGCATATGGACATCTTTTTAAACTTCTATGATTTTGGTAAATTTTTCCATATATGTAACCTCTCCCCCATCATTTCACCTAATTAAAGAATGATGTTAATGCTACAAAGCTTTATTGCTAAAATAAAATTCTGATGAATATATTCAATGGTGGTTTCCACAATGTTTCATCACGTGCAATTTTGTAGGTTTATCCAAGGTTCCAGGGCGAAAATCTAAAAAATAACGAGATAGTATACAAACGAGTTACAGAAATAGCTACTAGAAAAAACTGCACTCCCTCTCAACTTGCATTGGCGTGGGTGCACCACCAAGGAGACGATGTGGTCCCTATTCCCGGCACAACCAAGATCCAGAACTTGAACGACAATATCGGTGCTCTATCGGTGAAACTGAGTCCGGAAGAGATGCAAGAACTCTCCACCTTAGCTGATCTTGTTCAGGGAGAGAGGCATCCTTCGATGGGAAGTACATGGAAATATGCAGACACCCCACCCTTGTCCTCCTGGAAAGGTCATCAGGAGTGAGTACGGTATGCATGACACCCCACCTGCTTCCCATTCCTGTTTGAAATAAAAATTGTGTGGTAATTGGTGCAGCTCATTTTCGTGTGTGGTACTTTCATGAGTGTTGCTATTAGTGCAAGTGGAACCTTGTGTAATAAGATATCTGTATCTGTTGAGTAATGAGTAGAGCATTGGGCTTCTGTGGAATTCATTTGCCTGTAAAAAAGACAACAGATTCAAAAATAATATTAGTAGCTTGTTGATGATATGTTTTGAGGCATGATATGTTTCCCTTTTCCAGTTGTTTTAATTTCTTTATTACATGTATAAAGAAATTACCACGAAACCTAAATGAATGTCCTGAGTCAAGTACTTGTAGAAGTGCATTGCATATACTTCAGGGAGTCCACGGATGGCAATGGGGCATCAAAGCTACTCGCCCCCATGCATTCTATCCCAAGACCACCATTTTTTAACCCCCCACCGCTTCTATATACGCTAGCTCCACTATTTTTCTTGTGAAGTACGTATTTTTGTAATAATATTGATCCTGTGTGTTTCGAGCAGTTTGTTGGGGATGAAGAAGATATTGTGTTCGTGTTAACGTGATTTTGGTTTGCTCAGGAAAAAATTTCGAACAGGTGGTTTGTGTTTTGTAAAAATTTTCGAGCACGGCATGTCAATTGACTTCTTCGTACAGAAGGTTGGAGGTTCGAATCTAGGGAGTGGAAAATAATCTACCATCTATACATCACTTTATAAATCCTAAACATCATTTTACGAGTCATAGACATCATTTTATCAATGCCACACCTGTTGCCATAAAAAATGCCAGCACCCAAACTTAATTGGTAATTCACAATCATTTGGATAACTGGATTATTGGAGCTTTGTGATTTTGTGGATATGGAATTGGCTGGTATCTTTTTTGGCTTGGAAAAGGCAGAAGATAGAAATGTCTCATATATCACATGCAGCTCTAACTCGCATGAAGTGATTAGACTTATTTTTGGAAACTCGTCTCACTTCCATTATTTGATTGTCCTCATATATAAGATTCATAATTTCTTGAATAGAAACCTTGGATTTTCAGTTTGCCATACTCTTCGAAAAGGTAATGTTATCGCTAATTGCTTGGCAAAATACGCCACTGGACATACTGATTCTTTTGATTTCTCGTATTGCCCTCCTGATACGCTTTGCTCTAATTTGTTGGGTGATGTTGTCCGGACTTGTTTCCCTTATATTAAACATTAGTTTAAACCAAGACTAAGTGGTTAAGCATTAATTCTTATCTCGCAGAATTATTATTAAGAAACAAACATCCCCTAATACAACCTAAACAATCTAATATAACGGATTCTTGTTTGATTTCTAAGAAATTTTTTGCCATGGCAGCTGGCAGCAACCACTTTGGGTAGATTCATCTACCACTAGAGTTGAGCAAATGGAGTATTCGAACAAAAAATAATTGGATATTTGGGGTATCGGATATCCAGAATGTCGAATCGGGTCACAAACTATTCAAAAAATATTTTTTTTATAAAAAATATCACAAATAATATCATATTATAATAATAACAACAAAATAATAAAATTCGAAAAAATTAAAATAGGAGCGATGAGCTCGTCTAGGGTTTATTCTCATGCGACCAGGTCTCCTTCAACGACTCGTTCAACGGCGTTGCTTCATGATCCTGGAGGAAAGCCTCCGACTTCCGTTCACCCCGCTGCTACTCCGGGTCTGGTTTCTGTCTCTGCGGAAGGGGGGAGTCCTCCCACGGCTTCGTTCCGTGATGCTGTCATGCATATTCCGGTCCTTGAGCCGCCGCCTCCTGTGTGCCCTTCTCTTGTCCCCCATGATTGGCTAAAGGAAAATCTTGCGTCAATCGATGGGGATGGTCCGAATCATAGGTGCCCTAAAATTCGATTTGGGAAGGCTGTGTTAGATGAACTCTTTGAACCATGGAAAGAAACATTCGTTCTTAAGGTGCTAGGTCTCTCGGTTGGATTCATCGCCATGAAGGAGAGACTCACGCGGGCGTGGAAGTTATCGGATGAGTTTGATCTATTGGATATTGGCCATGGCTGCTTCTTCACCAAATTTGGAAATCCGGTTGATTGTTAAAAAGTGCTTACGGGAGGTCCTTGGATGGTATTCGACCATTGCCTTGCGATTAAGCGATGGTCTGTTGATTTTAATCAGAGGAACACCAAGGTGATACAATCCAGACTTGGGTTAGGTTGACGGAACTTAAGCAAGCTTTTTATAATGAGAATGCTTTGAGAATTATTATTGCGGCATTGGGAACGCTTGTTAAAGTTGACAAGAATACTACGACCATTACTACGGGACGATATGCTAGGGTTTGCGTTAAGATCAACCTCGACAAACCCCTGTTGGGTATGCTTGATGTTGAGGGCGATATAGTTCACGTCGCATATGAGGGTCTACACTTGTTGTGTATGCAGTGTGCACGATTTGGGCATACACAGGACCGTTGTCCGAGTCCTCCCTCTAAGGTCTGTGCTGGGGAGATTCCTTTGCCTGTGCAGTCTACGGGGGCGGCCACCGATACTAATTCGGTTGCTGGGGAATTGGTGGATTCACATATGGATGGTGGATAAAGGATTCAGAGGTGGCGGTACAGGAGGGGAATTCTCAAAGGTTGAAGAATGATGGGCCTGAGGATTTAGACGTTGGTGATTGGATGGTGGTTAAAAGGAGAAGGTCACGTCCAATGAAATCGGACGCTGCCAAAAGGATGAGTAGTGAGGCTTCTAAGCCCCATGAGGAGAAGAGAAAAGTGCCGATACCTGGTAGCTCGTTATTTTCGAAGAATGCTGGCCACCCACAACAGGCGTTAAGGGAGCTCGATCCGACAGGTATTGAGGTCACAGAGCCTCAAACAAGGCCCGATGGCAACTCAGTGGCCTTGGCAATTTCTGTTTCGGATCATGATGCAGCCGAATAATTGTGACGAGTCTCTGATGGTTATTGAGGCTGAGGCTATGTAGGCTAGGGTTGGCACGTCTATCAAGAATTCGTCTAGAGTTAAAGAGCTTTTGTATGGAGTGAAGAGGGACCGACTTATCAAGAAACCGACTCGAGATGATGGGTCGGGTGGTGGCAAGCTGTTTACCAAGAAGCTGGCTCGAGATAATGGGTCGGGTGGTAGCAAGCTGGACGTGGAAAAAACTTTCCCGGCCAAGTATTGCCATTTGCTAAATGGTGGCATGGGTGATGATGTTGCCGTAACTTCTGGTATAGGGAGGAGATTAGAGGAAATCCTGGAAAGCAATAAGGAAGCCTCTATGGTGATTGGTGCGGTTCAGGGAGGATTGGAGGGCTCTTCTATTATGGAATTGGCCTTGGTGCCACAATGATTGAATTTAATGACTTCACAATCCTCTCATGGAATGTGCGTGGCGCCATGGGAAGGAGTTCACAACGTCACATTGCAGATGTTCTTAGGTGTATTAAACCTTCATTATTTGTCCTTATAAACCATAATACAGGTGTTTGTATATAGATTGGGTTATTGTGCAATACATATTATTGAGAGTGCGGCAGAGCAGGTGGCTTATGGATCCTTGGCCGCATGGGACTCCCCTTCTCTTATAATCTATTCAGTATTCACTCTCAGAGTGTTTCACTAATAGTGACCTGTGGTAACAACTCTTGGTATCTTTCGGCTGTTTATGCGAATCCAATGCGGGCAGCTAGGGAGGATGACTGGAATAACTTAAGGGCGGTGGCAGCTGCTGTGCAGGGCCCGTGGCTTGCTATCGGGGATTAGAACGAAGTTGAGTTTGTTTCTGAGTCAATTGTTTGGCTACATCTTATAGTCAATGCGAAAAATTCCGAGAGGTGTTGGCCGATTGCGGGTTGAACACAGTTCATACTCTACGTGATTTATTTACATGGAAGAAGAATAATTCTGGTGGGTCGTTAACTAGGAAACGGCTTGACAGAGCGGTAGCCAACACGGGTTGGTTGACGTCATTTCAGGAGGGTAATGTTGAAGTCCAGCTTAGACTTCTTCTGATCACAATGGCATAGTGCTAAGGTGTTCCTCTTGGACTGGCCGAGGCGTGAACCGGCCTTTTCGTTGGGAATTTGCATGGTTTACTCATCCGCACTATGAGGCTATTGTGGACACGGCCTGGAATTCGGAATCAGTGAGTTTGCTTGACAAGTTAACCCAACTTCGTGATCTTCTGTCTATTTCAACAAGCACATGTTTGGAAACTGATGTGTGATTTTCACTACTCATATTTTACCACAAGCGGATGGTTGTCATCAAGTAATAAAAACCGGTGAATAACCGAGTCGAACCACATGGAATTTCAGAATATTATTTCATTCCAGAGAGAATTTTAATTGTTCTTAAGTTCATTAATTATATTTTATATATATATATATTAGAAGAGTTTGATTAATTCTAAAGATGATTAAATTAAAATAGTGACACTAAATTTAAAATAAAGCAAGTTAAAATTTTAAGTAATAAAAATATAAATGGGAGATGCTTGTAATATTTTAAATATTGCCATCTTTATATAAAATAGAAATTGCATATTGATTTAGCATTTTCCAATGTCTAAAAAGATCAATTTCTTAAAATTTAAATATTTTATAAAGATTAAAAATATAGTAATCTTCTAAAATTCAAATTATGCTTAAACGGATTTCATGGAAGCTGATTAAATTATCTAACATTCTGCAATCATTATTCTATACCTAAATTTGAGTCTTTTCCAAGCATACAAATTTTCCTATAGCAATTAATATGAATAGGCACTTTTCATTTCCCAAATCATTGTGCACATGCCAGAATTTATTTTTAATGTAATTTATTCCCAATTCCGGTACTAAAATATTAATTCTACTTTTTATCTCCCGATTTAGCAAAGCAGAAATCACCAGATTAGATTCTACCATTCAATTATACAGAATAGTGTAAATAATCTAACAATTATGGTAAAATAATAATAAAATATGGTAAACTGGATTTAATTAATAATATTAAAATGCAAATAGATTAAAATTATTGCCAGATTGCTAAAAATAATTAATGCAGATTGATCGATCAATTCAGGGCTTTAGCAGATTAACAATTTGAATAGCAGATTTGGTAAAACACAGAATATCGATCAATCCACTACAGATTAATCCATTTTAATCGATCAAAATCAGATTAACACCAAAACATGAAATTTCACTTCTACAGTTTATGCAGAATAGCGCTCAAACTAGATTAGGCATAATCTGACATTTTAATCATAATTCCAGATTCCAACATAAAACAGCGATCATTAAAATGCTTCCATAAAAATATAAATTCATACTTCAAAGTGATTCTGAACTCCCGTTCTAGATCACTTCTAACACGAACAATATAGAAATCCGTCTACAAATTTGAAACATAATAGCAGATTACATTTAGAGGCAAATTCTAATTATTACAAAGCAAGAAAAAGAAAGGCAACACCTAGAATAGGAAGAACACGCCCAGAACGTCGTTCCTGATGCATTCATCCGGCTTGATTTTGTGTTTCTGACCTTCTTCTCCCATGATTCAGTGTTTACAGAATGTTTTCTTCGAATATTATGAGTCTGAATGATGAAAAATGACGAGAAGATGCGTTTAAAACCGAGTTCGGAAGGTTAGAAAACTGCCCAACCGCGACGGTGGCGCATAAAGTGGCGCTCGAGAAGGGTTTCAGGCGCCACCAAGCAGCTGCGGCGCATCCTGACGATTTCCCAATTTTCTGATTGCGGCGCATAATGTGGCGCCTGGAGGTCGATTTGGGCGCCACCATGAAGGGTTGGCTCATCCTGAAGACTTTTCCATCCGAAATTTTTCTAAGTGTTGATGCGGCGCCTGATGTGGTGCTCCGGGGTCTTTTCCGGCGCCGCCATGCCTATGCGGCGCATCCTGGGCACAGTCCAGTGTTGAAAAATCCGAATTTGACATCTTTTATCCTCCGAACATCTTTCTTTCGTCACTTTAATGCCTGAAACATCATTGCAATGTATTAGATTTGCCAAAGTCTTATTAAAAAGCATAAAACATGATAAATTGAACTCAAACAAGCTCAATTTAACCATAATTATTAATATTTACAAACCACATGAAATATAAACTAAAAAGCACTAAAATAGGGTCACATGCATGCAATTTAGGTTCATTTTAACACAATTTAAGCTCATTTAAATGTGGTTTCACAGGGTGCATCAACATCCTCACACTTAAATATTGCTCGTCCCTTGAGCAATGAGATCAATTAATATATCAACTTGCCAATCAAGATAATAAAGATAAAGTCTCTATAGTTCTGCCGAATCATAGATTTCAACAACAAAATGAGGTAAAAAGGGTTCAAAGTTTAATGTACTAGAGCTAGGCAAATTGATATGCATCAGTTATGAGAACCAGATACCCAAAGCACTTACAATACAGAAAACAAATTAATTATACATAGCACTTAATATGGGAGAGTGAATAATGTAAATATGCTTTTCTATTCCAGTCTTCAAATATGCTCAATCCATGACTAGGTTTCACTATATTCTAGACACTTTGGCTGAGTTGTAGACGGTTGAATTCCAAAAGCTACTCATGTCACCGAATATGTGCCAGTCATCCAGTCAAGAGTTTATGAATTTTTATTTAATTCCCCTTTTGAATATTATTCTTCTCTTTTTTTTTTGATCTTGCATTCTTCAATATTTTTTTTTCTTTTTTCTTTTTGCAAGATTTGAGCACTATATATTTTTTTTGAAATGTAGGGGTTTTACTCTGACTTTATTCTAATTAAGCATTTAAAAAGACTTGGAACGAGCATATTTATATATAAATATTGATAACTCTCCACATATTACATAACTAATCTAATTAATCAAGTAATTTTCTGCAAGGTAAATAGAATTGTCATCGATAGTTCAAATAACTTGCATAACAATTTAACAAAGTCTAGGACTTTAAACTAAGAAACCTAATACTCAATAAGTTGTAAAATCGGATTAAAGCAGAACATTTAGACTTATTTGGATTTTCTCCAGATTGGCAATGATGTAATAATCTCTAGATAATAGCACCACTGGAAAAACACAATTTAAATTTTAAAATAATTAATATGTCCTTATTATGCATGTACCATTTTATTCAAAGCATAATAAATAGTAAAATAAAACTAAATCAAGCTCTTACCACATACTTCATGCAAATTGATAACATAAAACATGAAAAGATCACACCTGGAGCATTTAGATCTTAGAAATTCTTTCACCATCATGGATGTCCCATTTTTGCTTGCTTCTTCATGGCATATCCTGCTTCTTTATATATTTATATGGTATTTGCTCATACAAAAGATAATCATTAAAGCACATGGTAAATTATAAATCAAAATAATTAAATTCCATCTATAATTTATTTAAATTCAGATTTTTATTTTTATTAGCTCTTTTATTAATTAAATAAAAATGGACATATTTAATTAAAATATTAAATTTTATAAACTTACCAAAAGTAAAATACCACAAGTTCTAGCAACTATTACATAAAGATGCTAATTAAAATAAGCAAAATATTATCAAAATTAATCTAATCATTACAAATTAAATCAAAAAGGGAGCAATCCTATCTAATAAAAAATCTAGATTTCTAAAGATCCATCCGAATCAACTACTTCATCTTCCCTAGGATCATCATCACAATCTGTAGAGCTCGAATCAGTAGGAGGAGCATATCGATCACCTAAACTTTTAGACATGAAGTGCTCAAGTCTGGAAGAAAGTCGTGCAAGCTGTGTCTGTGTACTATCCTCCTTCTTCTTCATCTCGGCTCTAAGCTGATGAATCTCATAAGTCATCCTATTAATTGCAATCTCTGCAGGCTCTACCCTAATACCAGATGTACTAGGTATATCAGGATGATGAATGGGTGCTCCACGAGGTGAAGTAGGGTAAGCAAGCTCTGCACATTTTACTCCAGGCTTGGTATAGAACTTCTTGAAAGAGATAAGAGGCTTTGGTTTCAAATCATGAGCATAGGCCTTCAAATCCACTCCAGCTCTCTCACAAAGTGCCCAAATAAGTGCAGGGAATCCAAGTACAGTCCTTGCAGCATCATATGCAAAGCCATCCAGCTCATGTGCTATCATCTCTCCAACGTCAATAGGCAACCCATTCTTCACACAATACACAAAGTATAACTCCTCAGCACTAGGCTATGAAGTGTTTGAAGTAGGAAAAACCTTATGCTTATAGAGCAAGTAGATCTGATATAGCGGTGCATCCATCAAAGTAGCAACAACTCTTTCATTTTTCTCCCCTATGTAGGCAACTTTCCTTTGCTTCCCAAACATCTCCTTTAATATCCTTTTCTCCAACTCCGGTCCTCCTTCCTCTTCATAAATAGGCTCATGGAAATTTTTCTTCTTTGTAGCCGAATAAGAGACATCCTTAGTTCCATAAATTTCATTAATTATGGAAGGACCATATGGTACGGGCACTCTCCTAATCCATGAAGTAAAATGCTCATACCGGGAATTGCATAGGAATTGCCTAGTAAGCTCCCAAGAGTAAATTCCGGCCGGATGCTCAGCAAATTTCATCCATCCTCGACTCATCAGAGCATCATGAACCAAAACTCGCTCCATGTCATCTTCAGTGAATCCTTTGTCTTGGATAATCCACCTTTTCACCCTTCTTTGATAGTAAGAATAGGCCTGTTCCCAGTTAGTTCCTCCAGAGGGGGTGTATCATCCTTTCTATTATGACTTTTTCTCTTGGTTTTAGAACCACATGGACCCTCCGGTGAAATTTCTTCTGGAGATTCAACATCATCTTCCTCTTGTTGTGGATCATCCTCTTCTTGTTGAGCAGAATAAAAGGGGACTTCGTTTCCGTCCACAGAATCAGCAGCCACCAAGTCATTTATGAACATATCTTCAGTACCCACAGCAACCGGCTCCGGATCGGGTTCCCTAATAACAAGTGGCTGTGATGGAAGAGGCTCCTTGGCTTTCTGTTTCTTTCCAACATTATTTTTCTGGGTTATTTTTCTCTTTGGTCTCATGATGGCAGAATTTTGGAAGAAGGAATTGATATTAGAAAGCTAATTAAACTGAAAGAGAAGAGAATGGACAGATTTGGTAGAACATGATTATGAGCGATCGGTCCTAGTCCTTTTAAAGAGGGTGAAATCTTGATTTTGTTGAGATATGGAGTGATTGATTTAATCTAGATCCAAATATACACTAAACATACGATTTGGAGTTAGTATAATGCTGTTTAGGATCCCAAAAATCGCTTAGATATGATTTGAATCTTTCGGATTCGCGGATTTTTCAAAAATTCACGTCGGTGGCGCCGAATGTGGCGCTCCGAGGCTGATTTAGGCGCCACACAGTGTGTGTGGCGCATCCTGAAGAAAAGACCAAATCCGTGGCGCCAAATGTGGCGATGGAGAGGGGATTTAGGCGCCGCACAGTGTATGCGGTGCATCCTGAAGCAAACTTGGAAAAATTCTCATTTTGCGGCGCATAATGTGGCGCTTCAGAGCAGATTTAGGCGCCGCGAAGCACATGCGGCGCATTCTGGAAAAACTTGGAAAATTTTCTAAGATTCCAGGCGCCAATGTGGCGCTGCAAGGCCAATTTAGGCGCCACACAGTGTGTGTGGCGCATTCTGTGGCAAATTCGGGCAGAATGTGTTTTTCCTAAGTTCATCCCCATGATGTACAACATCTCCAAATCAATCAAAAACGCCAATCTCAATTTTCTACCCCGAAAATCATGTCCAAATATACTTCAATGATCTATTTAACAGTTCAAAACGACTCAATCCAACATGATATGGGCAAGAGCTTCTTTATTGAATTTAAAAGCAACTAGAAACCTTATAAGCTAAATACGTACTGTAAAATGCTTCATATAACCAAAATAATCTTGAATAACATAAATGGCATATCTAGAATAGCAAGGTAGCATGAACAGAGTTCAAACAAGTACAATAGGAAAATGAAATAAGCTAGAGTGTAGCAAAACACAATCCATCTATCCACATAGGCTTACTAATACAATTCATCTATCAAGATCAAAGCCTATCTACATCGCTCAGAATCAGTTAGAATCTTCCTCAGAATCCTCGTTGTCTTCTACTTCCTCCGACGCATCTCCAGCTTCATCATCCTCAGCCTCATCATCATCTCCATCCTCATCACCATCACCAGAACCCACATAATCCTCATCATCATCATCATCCTCAGAGGGTGTCTGAGGGGCAACATATCTTTGTCCCAAAGTCTGGGACATAAAGTACTCCAATCGGGCTGCGTGGTAGGCCTGGGCTCGTGCATTCTTCGCAATCTGATCACTCAAGATATGATGCCTCTGAGCCACTAACCTCATCTGCTCAGTCATAGTGTTCATCCAATTTTGCTGATTGGTCATCATGGTCTGCTGGTTCATCAGCAGTGTCCTAGCCCACTCGGGCTCTCCCTGAAACTGCCGTGACTGCTGCGACTGCGTCCTGCCTCACCCCTACCTCTGCCACCTCGAGTACCTCTAGTGGACTGTGATGGAGCATCAGAATGCTCCTGGCTACCCTGTGATGGATCAGGTGGTGGTGACTGCTGATAATGTCCAAAATTGTCCATTATTTCCAATCCATTTCCGTTTCTGAGATGGACATTTTGATCGTATTCCCATCTTATTTTAATAAGAAAACAGTTGAATTCGACAAATTAATGCGAGTTTGTAGAAACAATAAGCTGGTAATGAAAAACACAAAAATATGCAATTTTAATTGCATTTGTGTTGGAAAAATCCAAAAACATTGAAAAAAGGAAAAATAAAAGAAAAAAGGAATGAAAAGATGGGCAAAAGAATAAAATAGCCCACAAAAATAAAAAAGATGGGAAAAAAAATTGAAAAACCCACAAAAATAAAATTTTTGGCTAAGTGTTGAAAGCAATTCGGTCTACACCGAATTGCCCATATAGACCGAATTGCTGAAGAATAAAGAAGAACAATAGACCAAGTGTTGAGAGGAGAAGCAAGATACCCAATTCAGTTTATGCAATTCGGTTTACACCGAATTAACCACATAGACCGAATTGATTCAAGACAAGGAAGCCAAGCCAAGCAGGAGACCATGAGAAATTCAACACAATCAATTCGGTCTACACTATACCGAATTGATATTGAAGACCACATCCCAGCCAAAGATCAAGAAAGAAAGACTTCAAGCAATTCGATGTCCACCAATTCGGTCTATACCGAATTGCATGTGGAGACCGAATTAAGTTCAAAGTACATCCAGATGAAGCTGAGGTGCACGTGGAAAAAGCATGCCATTGCTAATGGGCTCTGATGGGCCTAAGGTTTTGAAGAACAAGTATAAAAGCCAATTCTCACCAACACTGAATCTTAGAACACAGAATACAGTTCCAACCCTAACACTTGGAGAGGACAAGGGGTGCCAAGTTCTTCACCCCTTAAGGGTTAGGTAGGTAGATTAGTTAGATTATATTTGTGTACTTTAGATTAGTTTTTGCTGCTTTGATGTTAGTTTAATTTGTAAAGCTGTTACTACCACTTAGAGTAGCCATTTTCCATATTTTTAACATGCTTTGTAGTTAGAATAAACCCAACCTTCAATCTAATGATGGTTTTGGGTTATTTACTTTGTTTTCAAGTGTTTAATGCAAAGAAAATTTCCAGAAATGGATTTTGGCTCATGTGTTTCACACTCTTTAAATGCTTTCTTTAGCAATAAATATGGTAGAATGAATGTTTGTTCCAACTAGGTTACATTTAATGCGTTTCTAGTTGGCTTTCATTCTTAATAAATGCATGTTATGTGGATTTTTGGTGTGTTCTTATGCTTTAGAGCTCAAATAAGTGTTCTTAGGTGTTTAGATAATTTAAGGCTTCTTAGAAATAGGTTTACATGCTTTATTTTAATTTCCTTGCTTAGATTTCTTGTTTGTGTTGCCTTAGATAATTTAAGTGTTCTTATTCTTTTATGCATGATGTTCTTAGAATTATAGTTGTTTTAGGTTATTTACTCTTTGAATTGTTTGTTTGTAGCTTTAGGTTTTACTCCATGCTTTTATCCACTGAACATGCATGATTATGGATAACCACAAAATATTTACAAGTATGGCTGCGAGATGACATTGATGTGAAATGAGTGATGGGGTCAATCCCATTTATCATAAACCACATCAACTTAGAAACCGCAGTGATATCTGTAAACATAAAAAATACACTTATGTGAAAATGCCATGCAATTCGGTCTATACCGAATTGCCCATGAAGACTGAAGTGTATGATACAAAATGTTTGTTTATTTCCTTCATGAGAAAATGTTATGTAATTCGCTCTAAGGCAATTCGGTCTAAACCGAATTGCATGATAAAAATGTTGTTTGTTCACATTCTCATGAAGTTCCCATGCAATTCGGTTTATGCCGAATTACACACATAGACCGAATTGACTTGGAATCCTCATTGTATGCATTATCATCCTTTCATGCCTTAGTTTATTTTCCTTGTTAAACTAATTCGGTTTGCCAATTCGGTCTACACCGAATTATCCTGGTAAATCGAATTTAACACTCCTTTTGAAGCAAATGCCTTAGCCAAATTTGAGTAGGGATAACCCCATCAATTCGGTTTGTCCAATTCGGTCTATACCGAATTGATTGACAAATCGAATTAGATGATGTTATTTCCCAACCTTACTATGATTAGTTGGGTAGGATAACACTTCATTTCTCATGCATAGGCAATTCGGTTTATATTGCAGTAGACCGAATTGACCTCCCCTCTCTATTTTAAAACTCTAAAAATATTTTAGCTTCCTGAGTTGTGTAAGTTGCATGGATGTATTGACTATTGGGCTTAGGCCCATTGCATTTAATTTTATCCATTACACACCTCAACCCAGTAGTGTCTATATTATTGTGTGACCGATACTTACACAATACCCAAAACATTCTTTTAAATTCACCTTTTCTCATTACTTGTGTGTATGAACGGGTAATAAAAGATATCACAGATCAATGTTGGCAAAAAGGTCCCTTCACCGGGATAACGATTAGCTCGTCTTCTGTGTATTAATTATTACTCGTTATTTTGCATGGTCTGATTAGTGATTGGTGGAAGCTACGGCAAAAAGGTCCATTCACGGGGATAACGATTAGCCACTCAGCCAATTCCTAACTAGATACAGTTTTCTTCTCTTTATCTTAATTTCAACATGAATTTCGAGCCACAGTAATGTTAAACAGTGTCGATCAACATTGTTATAATAGTACTGTAGTAAAAAAAAAACATGTGGGTTTTTATTCTCTCATGGATAGTAGGACTCTTGATGGTAGCGATCACTGTCATTAAGGGTTTCTTACTGTCTAAAAACCATTCCATCTGGAATAATTGGGAACTGGATGGCAGATGTTTGCAGTCCAGATCACCCCAGTTATTTCTGGCACTCTTTTAGCCAATTCTTCTTATCTCAAGGCTAATCCCACCATATATTTTGGGGTATTTTATTTTACTTCTCATATACATGTATGCATGATATTATTATGTAGATATTGTGATCTATAATATTTTGGGGATCCTTCTCCTTGGATATAGAAGTCTTGATTTAAATCAGATGCTGCATAATAAATTTCCGCAAAAATCACTTTATAAAATCTGGATCTAAGTAAGGGATAAATTCACAGTTATGACTAATTCATCTTCTACTGGGGGTTGATTTTGGGAAACTAGAAACAGAGTCAGCGATTAGGTCTCATCTAGACTGAAAGGATCTGTGTTTTAACTGAGAGTCTAGTACCTGTGTAGGGAATGATTTTCAGATATCAATTGTTTTCTCAAAATTACTATGTGTTGGAAATCTTGTAATAGGTATTACATTGAATCAGTGTCCACTTGGATTCGGATGAGATGGGATACATAATGCTAGAGGAACAACATATAGGCCTTGGTTAATTTATAAGGTAGGGTTGAGTATTCTTTCAACTACTATTTTCTCCCGCCAAAACCTATAATTGAGTCTTGAGTGAGTACATTCGGAATAGATCTTCCCAGGTCTGTTCCACTCAGTTTGTATCTCATAACTAACCGGATGTTATAAGCTCTGTGGCTTACTGATATTTAGGAAGTTCTAAATCTGCATCTGGTCATCGAAACCAGGAGCTCTTTTATGCTAACGGAATGAGATAGCTTTTGAGGCTTCCGAGTGATAGGTTTTTAAAATGCTTTCTTTACTGCCTTCTTTACCGCTTTCGTTTAAATGCTTTTATCTAGACTATTGGGTGTGACAAGGGGGATGATAGGAGTACTTGGCATGTCAACTAATGATGTGTTAGGTGTTGCTTATCCACCATGGAGGAATAACATACCTCGGCAGGGGCAGTTATTAATCTGTGGTATCATAGAGGTTGAGGTCTTAAGAGCATGTAAATTTTGACTGTAAGTACCTGTCTGTTAAAGGGAACATAGTCTAGAAAGCATGAGAGTTAGCTAACTGATGAATTATCCCAACCAAAGATCTGTGTAACAAAAATGGAAGTTTACTTGTGTCTCATCTGAAATCTTGTCCAATCTTTATTATTTCCTTCCTGTCCCTTCTGTCACACTTTAAATCTGCTTTCGTAGAATAATTTTATCCGCTTTCTTAGCATAATTCTTATTGCTTTATTAAAATAAATTTAATTGCTTTATAGACTAATTTTTTTTGTGCTTTGTAGAATAACTTTAATTGCTTCCATAGTATAGTTTAAATTAATGTCAAGTAGATTTAGAAACCAATGCAAAGCTTGAATCGAGTAACCGAGTGGAAAATCTTAGTAAACGACGTGGACCCTGCTTCTATCGCACATCCTCCAGTGAACGATCCGGTCTTACTATAAATTACTGCAATTTTTGACACCGTGCGCTTTTGGGCCACAGTTTCCTACATGAGTATATAAAAACGTGACAACCTATAAACATATCCCTAATCCCAACTCCATCCTCATAATTTGGGTTCATTGAATAAAATTAAACCGGGATTATTATTTTTCAGAAAATATTCATATAGTAGGAAATTGTCAAAAGTTTCATGGCGCCGTTGCCGGGGAGGATGCAGCGCCGTTTATTAAGAGAATTACACTCCTGATTTACTCATAGATAGTTTTTGTATATACTCTTGAACCATTACTAACCTGGGGGTTGTGCAGGTACTGTCAAGTTAAGATATAAACTGCTTATGCAAAGGAGGAAGGATACATTGCCTGAGCTACCGTTCGATCTAGAAATAGAAAGGACTGCTCGACAGTTGAGAGCACAAGCAAGACTGCGAAAAGAACGGGAAGCACGGACTCGTACCTCACCTTAAACCACAAGCAGTGAATTGTCTGACATGGCAGAAAACCAGGACATTCCCCCGATCTTACCCATAGACCAACCACCCATCCATAATCAACCACCAAATAACCCTGGCAATGGAGCCGATGGAGGTATGGTAGAACATCCAAATCGTGTTAACGAGGAGGAGAATCTACCTAATCTGGAACAACAACATTACCAGCAATTCCACCAACAACTGCCACCACCTCTAAACCAATATAACCAAAACCAAAACTAAAATATACCAAACCAGCAATACCAGAATAAACCCTTCAATCAAGATCAATTTCAGAACAACCCTCAAGAGCCAGACAACATGTTCCAACAAAATCCCAATTACCACCAGCAATACCAAGATCAAGCAGAACAAGGAAATCAGCAGCAGCAGGCAGCAACTGACTTTATGCAGCCTATTGTAGAGCCTTATCTGAACAGGCCCGGGAGAGCACAATTTGCCGCACGCAACTTTGAGCTTAAACCTGCACTAATCAACTTGGTGCAGAATAATCAATTTTGCGGTGCAAATCATGAGGACCCTCATGATCATCTTCAGACTTTCCTGGAGCTCTGCGATACGATAAAAAATCAGGGGGTATCCCCTGATGCTATAAGACTGATGTTGTTTCCTTTCTCATTGTTTAGTGGAGCCAGGGATTGGTACAAGTCGTTGCCTATCAATCAGAGAAGCACATGGGCAGATCTGGTGAGGAGTTTTCTGTTGAAGTACTTCCCTGAATCAAAAGTGGAGGAAGGACGAGCAAAAATCAGAGAATTCAAAATGAAACCGGATGAGTCACTCTATGATGCCAAAGAGAGGTTCTTCAACCTTTTGAGGAGATGCCCCCAACATGGATATCAACCATGGGAACAGTTGCGAAAATTCTACGGAGGACTCACCCACTCATGGCGAATGATGCTAGATGTCGCTGGAGGAAGGCATTTACTCCACTTGCCCATGGACCAAGCCTGGGCAAAGATTGAGACCATGTCTGTCAACAGATCAGTGCTGAACACTGATGAAAGGAAGGCTGACTCCTCTAGAAAAGTTTTTGCTGTAAGTGAGGGTAAAACAGACTTTGAAAAATTACAGGAACAGGTAGCTGCGATCCAGCTGGGTCAGGATAAAGGAAACGGTATTGCACAGGCAGGAGCTTCTTCAAGCCAAGCACAACCACAGCAATCGAAAGCTGTTTGCGGGCTGTGTCAGGGACCACATCCAACTGATACATGCCAACAGATAGCCACCAAAAGCTGTAACTATGCCGGAAACTACCAGAACTGTCACCCCAACCTATCCTACTCAAATAACAATGCACTCAATGCACATTTGTTATCTCAGCCAAATCAGCCTACCCAGTTTGCCCACCAAAACCAACAGAAAAACTTCCGGCCACAGAATCAAGGGTTCGTTCAACAGAGAGTACAGAACTTCCAGAATCACAATCAGAATTTCCAGCCACTCATCCAACAAAGACCCAACCAAAATCAGGGCCAAAACCTCCAAAATTTCCAAGCCCAACCTGATCAGAACCAGCAGTTCAATCAAAAGCCACCATCTCGTCTGGAGAACATGATGACCGAGTTTATTTCCAATCAAAGGGAGATAAACCAGCAACTGCAATCATCAATTAAGAACGTGGAAACACAAGTCACTCAGCTGGCGAAAGAACTGCAGAACAGGGGGAAGGGAACACTACCGAGCAGTACTGAGACCAACCCGCAATGTAAAGTAATCATATTGCGGGGAGGCAAGACTCTAAAGGGGAATATTGGGTCCGAAAAGAAAGAGGCTGTAAAGGAAAAGAATTCAGTGGAGGTAGAAAAGGAAAAAAGAAAAGATTGAAGGAGAAGAAAGTATTGAACTGGCGAAGGACAAATCAGATGCAGCTAATTCGCAGACTGAAGCTGCATTTGAAGCTGATAAGGGTACGGGTGAAGGTACAACTTCCTTCCCTTTGCCACCAAAAATTTAAAATGGCCAAGAGTGCTATACCCTGCACGTCTTAAAAATAAGGAACAAGATGAAAAATTTAAAAAGTTTTTAGAAAGATTGAAAGCTGTTGAGATCACTATTCCCCTGGTCGAAATGATTTTAGAAATGCTCGTCTATGCTAAATTTCTTAAAGAAGTGATTTCAGGGAGAAGGAAATTTGAGTAGGATGAAGTGGTGGTTTTAAACAGCAGCTGCAGTGCCATAACCCAAAGAGTGCTACCGGAGAAGAAGGAAGACCCAGACTGTATCACATTGCCAGTCCACATTGGAAAAATCAATGTTGGAAAAGGGTTATGCGATTTGGGATCCAGCATCAACGTTATGCCACTCGCCATGGCAAAACGTCTTCACTTGGGAGTAATTGAACCAGTTACAATGAAGCTGCAACTGGCGGACCGGTCAATTACCCCCCAGTCGGAATTCTAAAGGACGTGATCGTCAAGACGGGAGGGACTCTCTTCCCTGTCGACTTCATCATTCTTGATATTGAGGAGGACTACGAAATGCCGCTGATCTTAGGCCACCCCTTTCTCTCAACAGGTGGTGCACTGATAGACGCTCGATCAAGCTAAATCAAGCTCCGTGTCGGAGAAGAAGAGCTGAACTTCAACATGGACAAACTGCAGAAGTTTCCATATGAGGAAACTTGTTCCAAATTTGATGTAATAGATGATAGGAGTGAGGATGAGAGAATAGACTCTATGACTGTGATGTCGGACAAAGTTTCAAAGCAGGTACTGATGCCTGCTGGTACCGAGCCAAGCTGCAATGCCGTGCACTTCGAGGACCCTATAACTGGGGACCTTGAAGAATTCGACGGTGTTGAATTCACTCCGGATGAGGAGGAGAGCACCATGGATGAGAAAGTGGACCCTTTACTGACACAGGGTCCTGAAGGTAAATCTGATCTTTCACCCCCATCCGTTTCTCGTAAATTACTGCATTCCGTTGAATGTCCGCCAGAGCTTGAACTTAAAATACTTCCGGATCATCTTAAGTACATTTTTCTCGCTGAACCTAAAAATTTAACGGTAATTGTGTCAGCTAAGCTGACACAAGAACACGAAAAAGCTATGGTAGACATTCTCAAGAAATATGTACATGCAATTGGATGGACCATTTCTGATATAAAAGGAATAAGCCCCTCTGTTTGCATACACATAATTTTAATGGAAGAGGAGTACAAGCCCTCAAGGCAACCCCAAAGGCGTTTGAACCCCCACATGCAAGAAGTGGTAAGGAAAGAAGTTATCAAGCTCTTAGATGCTGGTATCATCTATCCTATATCTGACATCAAATGGGTTAGCCCAGTGCAGGTAGTACCTAAGCGTGGGGGGATGTGCATAACTACTAACGAACAAGGAGAAGAAGTGGCGACAAGGCCAGTAACCGGTTGGAGAGTTTGCATCGACTACCGGAAGCTCAATACCGCTACGCGGAAGGATCACTTTCCCTTGCCGTTTATTGATCAAATGCTCGAGAGGTTAGCCGGGAGGGAGTACTACTGTTTTTTGGATGGTTATTCGGGCTATAATCAAATTGTAATATCTAGTGAAGATCATGATAAAACCACTTTCACTTGCCCGTATGGAACTTTTGCGTACAGGCGCATGCCTTTTGGCCTTTGCAATGCGCCTGCAACTTTTCAGCGATGCATGATGTCTATATTCTCCGAATTTATCGAAAAATGCATTGAAGTTTTCATGGATGACTTCTCTGTATATGGAGATACTTTTGATGGATGTTTGAC
Source organism: Hygrophila difformis (assembly GCA_030278955.1). NCBI lineage: Eukaryota > Viridiplantae > Streptophyta > Magnoliopsida > Lamiales > Acanthaceae > Hygrophila > Hygrophila difformis. The sequence continues at coordinate 46,644 of JAOANR010000234.1, read as the reverse complement.
TAATCTTGCAAAAATTTTAAAAAGATGCGAGGACACTAACCTAGTTCTGAACTGGGAAAAGTGCCATTTCATGGTCACCGAAGGAATTGTGTTGGGTTACCGCATCTCGCGCGCAGGCATCGAAGTCGATAGAGCCAAGGTCTCAGTCATCTCCAATCTTCCATTACCCAATTCAATAAAAGCAGTTAGGAGTTTTTTAGGGCATGCCGGTTTTTACCGGAGGTTTATTAAAGATTTTTCGAAAATTGCCAAGCCGCTCACTAACTTGCTTTATAAATAAAATTCCTTCGTAATAAATGAAGCGTGTGTTCAAGCCTTTGACACGCTCAAAAAGATGTTGATTTCTGCTCCAATAGTGCAACCACCCGATTGGTCAATACCTTTCGAGGTAATGTGCGATGCAAGTGATCTCGCCGTAGGTGCAGTTCTTGGGCAACATAAGGAAGAAAAACACTGTGTAATTCATTACGCAAGTCACGCCCTGAATGAAGCTCAAATCAACTACACCACCACGGAAAAAGAGATGTATGCTGTGGTTTTCGCGTTTGATAAATTCAGACAGTATCTCATTGGTACGAAAACCATAGTGTACACAGATCACTCTGCACTGAGATACTTGTTTAGCAAACAAGATGCCAAACCTCGATTAATCAGGTGGGTACTTGATGGGTGATTTTCACTACTCATATTTTACCACAAGCGGATGGTTGTCATCAAGTAATAAAAACCGGTGAATACCGGGTCGAACCACAGGGAATTTCAGAATATTATTTCATTCCGGAGAAATTTTAATTGTTCTTAAGTTCATTAATTATATATATTATATTTTAAAAGAGTTGGATTAATTCTAATGGTGATTAAATTAAAAACAGTGACATTAAATTTAAAATAAAGCAAGTTAAAAATTTAATTAATAAGAATATAAATGGGAGATGCTTGTAATATTTTAAATATTGCCAACTTTATATAAAATAGAAATTGCATATTGATTTAGCATTTTCCAATGTCTAAAAAGATCAATTTCTTAAAATTAATTATTTTATAAAGATTAAAAATATTATAATCTACTAATAATCAAATTATGCTTAAACGGATTTCATGGAAGCTGATTAAATTATCTAACATTCTGCAATCATTATTCTAGGCTTAAATTTGAGTCTTTCCCAAGGATACAAATTTTCCTATAGCAATTTAAAGGCACTTTTCATTTCCCAAATCATTGTGCACATGCCAGAATCCATTTATAATGTAATTTATTCCCAATTCCGGTACTAAAATATTAATTCTACTTTTTATCTCCCGATTTAGCAAAGCAGAAATCACAGAATTGGATTCTAACATTTAATTATGCAGAATAGTGTAAATAATTTAACAATTATGGTAAAATAATAACAAAACATGGTAAACTGGATTTAATTAATACTATTAAAATGCAGACAGATTAGAATTAATGCCAGATCACTAAAAATAGGGAATACAGATTAATCGATCAATTCAGGTTCTAGCAGATTAATAATTTGAATAACAGATTTAACAAAACACCAAATATCGATCAATTCAATAACATCTAACATATAATCCTAAATTTAGTATATGAACAGATTAATATTGCAGCAGATTAATTAAAGCACATCAAAGCAGATTGATTGATTGTATCAGATTTGATAAATTAAAATGACATATTCCAGATTTCTGCTAAATTCTAATTATCGATCAAATGCAGGCAGACAATACATAATCCAAATTCATATTCTAATAGTTTACACAAATTAATCCAGATTACAGAATTAAACATCGAAATATTATATTGCTTCCATAAAAGATAGGTTCATACTTCAAAAGTGATTCTGAACTCCCGTTCTAGATCACTCCTAACACGAACATTATAGAAATCCATCTACAAATTCGAAACATAACAGTAGATTACATTTAGAGGCAAATTCATAACATTACAAAGCAAGAAAAAGAAAGGCAACACCTAGAATAGGAAGAACACGCCCAGAACAGCGTTCTTGATGCATTCCTCCGGCATGGATTTGTGTTTCCGGCCTTCTTCTCCCATTTGCAGGTGTTTCCAGAGAGTTTTTTAGTCGAATATTTGCGTCTGGCTTGTGAAGAATGAACAGAAACGGGCTTTAAAACCGTGTTCGGGAGGTTAGAAAACTGCTCAACCGCGACTGTGGCGCAAAAAGTGGCGCTCGGAAGAGGTTTTCGGCGCCACAAGGAGCTGTGGCGCATACGAAGATTTTCCGAATTTTCGAGTGTGGCGCATTTTGTGGCGCTGAAAGGCACTTTTATGCGCCGCCAAGAAGGTGCAGGTGCATTCTGACAATTTCCTAAAATTTACCCTGCGGCGCATTTTGTGGCGCTTCGGAGCATATTTCGGCGCCACCAAGCTTATGCGGCGCATCCTGAAGCTTTTTTCCATCCGAAATTTTCCTAAGTGTTGAGGTGGCGCCTGATGTGGCGCCTGAGCATGATTTTAGGCGCCGCCATGCCTATGTGGCACATTCTGGAGCTTTTCCAATTTTGAAAATTTCGAATTTTGCATCCTTTGACCTCCGAACATCTTCTTTCTTCATTTTAATGCCTGAAACATAATTGCAATGTATGAGAATTGCCAAAGTCTTATTAAAAAGCATAAAACAAGGTAAATCGGGCTCGGATAAGCTCAATTTAACCGGTCTTATTAATATTTACACATCACATGAAATATACATTAAAAAGTAGTAAAATAGAGTTTCATGCATGCAATTTAGGTTCATTTTAACATAATTTAAGCTTATTTAAATGTGGTTTCACAGGGTGCATCAACATCCTCACACTTAAATATTGCTCGTCCCTTGAGCAATGAGATCAATTAACACATCAACTTGCCAATCAAGATAATAAAGATAAAGTCTCTATAGTTCTGCTAAATCATAGATTTCAACAACAAAATGAGATAAGAGGGTTCAAAGTTTAATGTACTAGAACTAGGCAAATTGATATGCATCAGCTATCAGAACCAGATACCCAATACACTTACAATACAGAAAACAGATTAATTATACATAGCACTTAATATGGGAAAGTGAGTAATGTAAATATGCTTTTCTATTCCAGTCTTTAAATATGCTCAATCTATGGCTAGGTTTCACTATATTCTAGACACTTTGGCTGAGTTGTAGACGGTTGAATTCCAAAAGCTACTCGTGTCACCGAATATGTGCCAGTCATCCAGTCAAGAGTTTATGAATTTTTATTTAATCACCCTCTCTTTTTTTTAATATGGGGGTTTCACTCTGACTTTATTTTAATTAAGCATTTAAAAAGACTTAGAACGAGCATATTTTTTATAAATAATGATAACTTTCCACATTTTAAATAACTAGTCTAATTAATCAAATAGTTTTCTGCAAGGTAAATAGAATTGTCATCAATAGCTCAAACAACTTGCATAACAATTTGACAAAGTCTAGGACTTTAAACTAGGAAACCCAACACTCATTAAATTGTAAAATCGGATTAGAGCAGAACATTTAGACTTATTTGGATTTTCTCCAGATTGGCAATGATGTGATAATCTCTAAATAGTAGCACCACTGGGAAAACATAATTTAAATTTAAACTAATTAATCATGCATGTACCATTTTATTCAAAGCATAATAAACAGTAAAATAAAATTAAATCAAGCTCTTACCACATACTTCATGCAAATTGATAACATATAACATGAAAAGATCACACCTGGAATATGTAAATCCTAGAAATTCTTTCACCGTATTGGATGTCCCCTTTTGCTTGCTTCTTCATGGCATATCCTGCTCCTTTATATATTTATATGGTATTTGCTCACACAAAAGATAATCGTTAGAACACATGGTAATTTTTAGATTAAAACAATTAAACCCTATCCATAATTTATTTAATTCATATTTTTATTATTTTAATTTATAAATTTCAGATTTTAAATTTCTATAAACCCTTTTCATTAATTAAATAAACATGGACAGATTTAATTAAAATATTAAATTTCATAAACTTACCAAAAGCAAAATACCATAAGTTCTAGCAACTATTACATAAAGATGCTAATTAAATAAGCAAAATAGTACCAAAATAATTCTAACTATTACAAATTAAACCAAAAAGGGAGCAATCCTATCTAATCAAAAATCTAGATTTCTAAAGATCCATCCGAATCACCTACTTCATCTTCCCTAGGACCTTCATCACTATCTTTAGAGCTTGAATCAGTAGGAGGAATATATCGATCACCTAGACTTGCAGACATGAAGTACTCAAGTCTGGAAGAAAGTTGTGCAATTTGTGTCCGTGTACTATCCTCCTTCTTCTTCATCTCGGCCCTAAGCTGATGAATCTCATAGGTCATCCTATTGATTGCAATCTCTGCAGGCTCTACCCTAGTACCAGATGTACTAGGTATATCAGGATGACGAGTGGGTGCCTCACGGGGTGCAGTAGGGTAACCAAGCTCTGCACATTTTACTCCAGGCTTATTATAGAAATTCGTGAAAGAGATAGGAGGCTTTGGTTTCAAATCATGAGCATAGGCCGTCATATTCACTCCAGCTCTCTCACAAAGTGTCCAGGTCAGCGCAGGAAATCCCAGCACAGTCCGTGCAGCGTCAGACGCCATCCCATCCAACTCATGTGCTATCAGCTCTCCAACATCGATAGGCAACCCATTCTTCACACAGTATACAAAATATAGCTCTTCTACACTAGGCTGGGAAGTGTGTGAAGTAGAAAAAACTTTATGCTTATAAAGCAAATAGAGCTGATAAAGCGGTGCATCCACTAAAGTGGCAACAACTCTCTGTCTCGCCTCCCCTACGTAGGCAACTTTCTTTTTATTCTCAAACATCTCCTTTAAGATCCTTTTCTCCAATTCCGGTCCTCCTTCCTCTTCATAAATAGGCTCATGGAAATTTTTCTTCTTTGTAGCCGGGCAAGAAACATCCTTAGCTCCATATAACTCATTAATTATGGCGGGACCATATGGCACAGGCACTCCCCTAATCCATGAAGTATAGTGATCATATCGAGCATTGCACAAGAATTGTCTGGTAAGCTCCCAGGAATAAATTCCGGTAGGATGCTCAGCAAACTTCGTCCATCCTCGACTCATCAAAGCATCATGAATCGAACTCGATCCATATCATCTTCAGTAAATCCCTTATCTTGAATGATCCATCTTTTCACCATTCTTTGGTAGTAAGAATAGGCTTCCTGATTTATAAAGATCGCCGGATTGAAATTGTCTCCGGTTAGTTCTTCCAGCGGAGGTGTATCATCTTTTCTATTGTGACTCTTTCTCTTGGTCTTAGAATTACGTAGAACTTCCGGTGAAATTTCCTCCGGGGATTCAGCGACATCTTCTTCTTGCTGTGGATCATCCTCCGTTGGTTGAGCAGAATTGAAAGAAGTATCGTAACCATTATATGAATCGGGAGCCACCAGATTATTCACAAACATGTCTTCAGCACCCACAGCAGCCGGCTCCGGAACGAGTTCTCTAATATCTGGTGTCTGTGATGGGGCAGGCTCTGTGGCTTTCAATTTCTTTCCACCATTGTTTCTTGGGTTATTCTTTCTCTTTGTTCTCATGGTGGCAGAATTTAGGAAAAAAGGATTGAGATTTGAAAGCTAATTAAACTGGAAGAAGAGAAAAATTGACAGATCTAGGAATGGGAGTGATGACCGATCGGTAATCTCTCTTTTAAAGATGGTGAAATCTTGATTTTGCTGAGATATGGTGGGATTGATTTAATCTAGATCCAAATATACACTAAACATATGATTTGGAGTTAGTATAATGATGTTTAGGATCCCAAAAATCGATTGGATATGATTTGAATCTTTTGGATTCGCGAATTTTTGAAAAATTCGCGTCGGTGGCGCAAAAAGTGGCGCTCCGAGGCCAATTTAGGCGCCACACAGTGAGTGTGGCGCATTTTAAAATAAAATAAAATTTAAAAATTAATTAGTGGCGCAATTTGTGGCGCTTAGAAGGGGTTTTATGCGCCACACTATGTATGTGGCGCATCCTGAAGCAAACTTGGAAAAATTCTCATTTTGCGGCGCCAAAAGTGGCGCTTCAAGGCTGATTTAGGCGCCACCAAGCACGTGTGGCGCATTTTGGAAAAACTTAGAAAAATTTCTAAGTTTTCTGGAGCATAAAGTGGCGCTGGAGAACATTTTTAGGCGCCACAATGCCTATGTGGCGCATTCTGTGCCAATTCGGGCAGAATGTGTTTTTCCTAAGTTCTTCCCCATGATATCCAAAATCTCCAAATCACTCAACAATACCAATTTCACTTCATCCACACCTCAATCTAGTCCAAATAAACTTCATTGATCTTTTAACAGTTCAAAACAACTCAATCTAGCATGCTATTGGTAAGAGCTACTTTATTGAATTTAAAAGCAACTAAAAATATCATAAGCGAAATAAACACTATCTAATACTTCATATAATCAAAAGAACATGAATAACAGAAATAGTATATCTAAGATAGCGGAATAATAGAAAGTAGAGTTAGGACAAATACAACCCAAATGAAAATAACTAAAATGTAGCAAAATAAAAATAGAGTCGATTACATAGGCCTATCAATACATATCATCTATAACGATCACAAGCCTATCTATCGCTCATCTCTCTCGCTCAGTCAGAGTCCTCAGAATCATCATCATCATTGTCTCCCACTTCTTCAGATCCATCCCCAGCATCAGCATCCTCAGCATCATCATCTCCCTCATCGCTACCATCTCCAGAGCCGACATAGTCCTCATCCTCATCTTCCTCAGAAGGTGTCTGAGGAGCGACATATCGCTGTCCTAGGCTCTGGGACATGAAATACTCCAGTCGGGCTGCATGGTAAGCCTGGGCTCGAGCATTCTTGGCTATCTGGTCAGCCAAGAAATGGTGCCTTTGAGCTGCAAGTAAGGCATGCTCATTCACTGTGTTCAGCAAGTTCTGCTGGTTTATCAATAAGGTCCTAGCCCACTCAGGCTCTCCCTGATGCTGATATGACTGCTGTGAGTGCTGTGGCTGCTGTGGCGGAGCTCTCCCTCGTCCTCTACCTCTGCCTCTACCACCTCGTGTACCCCGGGTGGACTGCGAAGGAGCCTCAGAATGCTCCTGGCTAGCCTGTGAAGGTGCAGGTGGTGGTGACTGCCTGGGCAACTCCCTAGGAAGTATCATATGCTTGCATCTTATGCCAGGCAACTTGAAGTTCTTATTCCCAAATGGAATAGGGGGCCTCATCCTCCAATCTCTATCAAACTGCCCCATATCCACTCCTGCCTGTGCACAAAGCTGCCATATCAAGCTGGGGAACATAAGAGCTGATCTCTTAGACACCCCCGGTGTCTGTCTCAACTCAAGTGATATAAGCTCTCCCATGTTGATCGGGCTCCCCACCTTGATGCAGTATGGGACATACATATCCAGGGCAGTAGGTCCAGAGGTGTGAGTCGAAGGACTCAATCTAGATCTGTAGAACATGAGAAGCTGGTACATGGGTGCATCCATATCAGGCCCATGTAGCCTACTCATGTCATCATCATCATACGTGAGGACATCCTCCTGACCCTCAAACATAGACATCAGTACAAGCTTCTTGAAATCCTCCCTATCATCGGCTCTCATCACCGGCTCCCAAAAATCTCTACCGTAGGGCACATCCACTACTCCAAATATTGGTTGATGTGCTGAGGAGTGATAGGTACTCTAACCCCGAAAATCCAAGAATCCTCCTCCTCAGCGTTGGCTAAAAACAGTCTAGTCAACTCCCACGAATATGATCCGGCTGGGTGTCTCACGAATCTCTCCCAACCTCTGGATCTAATAGCATCTCGGAGTAGAGGGTGCTGTAAATCTCTATCTGAAAATCCCCTATCAGCGATGATCCTCTTCTTGTGAAATCTCTTGTACAGCTCGTAGGCTCTGGCACTCCTAAATACAGTGGCATCAAATATGCCCGGCCTGACATAAAACAACTCAGGGACATAAGCTCTAGGATCTTGCCTTTTCGGTCCTCCCCTAGCCTGCTGCTCCTCCTGCTCCTCCTGATCAACCTCCTCCTCATCTTCCTCTCCTCCTACAGCCTCAGGGACAGGCTCCTGTATGACTCGTGCAGCAGATCTCCCTCTCCTCGGTCGAGAGGAGGTGGAACTCGTGACAGGTGCCTTCCCCCGAGAGGCTCTAGAGGGGGCCTGTGAATGGTCAGATGTCTCAGGCTGAATGGACTGATCAGGCTGATCGGGCTGGTCAGGCTGATTGACCTCCTGATGGTCATCAGCGGGCACTGTAGTATGTCTTGAAGATGCACCACTCTTGGACTTACTCTTCCTAAAATAGGAGAGAAGTCCCTTGGACTTGGAAGCACCTCCTGATCCCTGTGGGTGATCCATCTGTATCAAATTTTTCGTGCGGAGTATGCGATGTTCAAAAATATGCTCATCAGGAATAGGAGTAGGAATGCTATTCGGTGACTGTGGATCATAAATCCCCATTCTCCCCTCGGGCATGGGTATATACCTATAACCCGATTTCTTAGGGAGGTTTGGAGGATTATATATTATTTCAGTACCTGGTTGTACAAAAACTCTAGGTTAGTATCATATATATGCATTGCCTCCCATCCTCACACTTAAGTTTAAACCAAAGGTTTAACTTAAGTGTTAAGTATAAAGCAAACATATACATCAACCTAGAATGTGGGATTTAAATCATTCAATGACCAAGATGTTGCATTTTAAAAATTGTGAATCTTAAACTTTGTTTAAACATAACATCCATTTTATTTTAAAGTTTAAAATTCATGTTTAAGCATGTATTTTTAATAAAAACTCCTTATTTTATTAAATTTTTAGATTTAATAAGCTAAAACAGCCTAAATTATTAAACTAGTGCATTACAAATGGTTTAAATTAATATTGAAATCCATTCCAATTTATTCATATGATAAATTAACCTATTTTAATTAACTAAATTACAAATAAAAGAGTTTTTATCAAAACATGGTTCAATTAACTCACATTATGAAGAACATGGAATTTTTGACAAGAAAGTAACTTTATATTTTTAATATAACTAAAATGACATGTTCTAGTGATGTTTCATCCATTCAATTAATCAAAAATGCTATTTTAGTTAATTCAAAATAATTTTCAGATTTAAAATTCTCAAAAATTCCAACTTTTAATGTTAATCCAAAAATTTTCACATTATGCATTCAATCCATGTTCTACAACACTTGTTCATGTTAAAACTAAAATTTAGACAATCAAAAACACATTTTATCCCACATTCTACAAGACCCAAAATTCAATTAACAACAACCAATACCAAAATTAATGTATTCCAAAGCACTAGAATATGATAATAATGGAATTATGATAGCCATTCTTACCTAAATTGAAGGATTTGAACACTTTGAAAATTGGAAAACTAGGGTTCTTGAGCCCTAATTTGAGTAAACAAGAAAAAATTGGGGTTTTTGGAATGAGAATTGGCAATGTAGATGAAAATTGATAGGAGGAAACAAGAATTGGAAGAATTTTTACCGGAGTGGCGCAAATGTGTCGCTTGGGAGAAAGAAGAATGGCGCTCGGTGGTCTCTTGGGAGAGAAAATGGGAGTCTCGGTTGAATGGAGGAAGAAAAGAAGGAATTGGGGATTAAAATCCCGATCCTGAACCGGGTTCAGGATCCTGACCCGCGGGTCGGCGGGCCAAAGTGGCGCTCGAACCACCTTTTCGGCGCCACACAGTTCATGTGGCGCCTGGATTGATCAAAGAATTTTCTAAGTCTGAGGGTGGCGCCGGAAGTGGCGCTCCGGAGTGATTTTATGCGCCACCATGAAGGTGTGGCGCATTACCTGACTTCAAATTTTCCCAGTGTTAAAAATGGCGCATAATGTGGCGCCCGAGCTTGGTTTTAGGCGCCACCAAGTAGGTGTGGCGCCTAAACTGAGTCTGTGACACACGAATTTCAGCTCGAACTCAACCAAAATGATAGTTTATTCAATCCCTAAGGTTAGCAAGTCAGATTTAGCATATATAGACTCCTCAAATCCTTCCGGATCATAATTCTCCTCATTTAAACCAACTAGTTCATATAGATCCTTCTCCTCAATTTCCAACCGTGTCATAATACACATGTCAAGATCAATTCTCCAAGCACACACAAATCCATCATTTCTCAACATTTTGCTACTTATTCCAATTCATAGGCAATGCCTTACTCAATTTATTGAACACATGCGATTAACATAGCATAAAATTTAAACAACATAATTAAACTAAAAACACATCTAACTTAAATTAACAAAAGCAATAAAGCAAATAAAAGCACCTAAACAATAAAATGCAAAATATTTTTGTCTTTTTCTTTCATTTATAATTTTTATCGGTTTTTATAAGCTTAATAAATAAACACTCAACATAATTAAAATGCAATGCAATTACTTCAATAAGCAGATTTAAATCACCAAAGGCTTAACATTAATTTGTTCGATGAATTTAACTTCATCTCCAAAATAATGTTTAAGTCTTTGACCATTTACAGTAAATTCCCTTTCATCTTCAGCTTTTAAAACTACTGCACCATTATCCAACACTTTAACAATCTTAAAAGGTCATGACCATTTTGTCTTCAATTTACCAGGAAACAGTTTAAATCTAGAATTATATAAAAGCACTAATTGTCCAGCTTCAAACACCTTAGGCCTAAGCATCTTATCATGATAAAGCTTTGTTCTCTCCTTATAAATTAGAGCATTATCATACGCTTGACGTCTAATTTCTTCTAATTCAGTAAGATCTATTTTCCTTTTTTCTTGAGCCTCTTTAAATTCAAAATTCAACTTCTTCATAGCCCAAAGTGATTTAAACTCAAGTTCAAAAGGTAAGTGACAAGTTTTACCATAAACCAATTTAAAAGGAGTCATACCTATAGGCGTTTTAAAAGCTGTCCTATAAGCCCACAATGCTTCATCTAACTTAAAAGCCCAATCTTTTCTAGATTTTCCTACAGTGGCTTCCAAAATCTTTTTAATCTCACGATTAGTGACTTCTACCTGACCATTGGCTTGAGGATGATAAGGTGTTGTTATCCTATGATGAACATGAAATCTAGATAACAATTGATTAACAGCCCTATTGACAAAATGAGATCCACCATCACTAATGATTGCTTTAGGCACACCAAAACGAGTAAAGATTTGCTTTTTCAAAAATTTAATCACTTGTTTAGCATCATTTAAAGCACATGATTCAGCTTCTACCCATTTTGATACATACTCTACAGCAACAAGAATATACAATTTCCCATTAGATGGTGGAAATGGACCCATAAAATCAATTCCCCACAAATCAAACAACACAACAGGCATAATTCCTTTTAGTGGCATTTCATCTCTTTTAGTGATATTACCAGCCCTTTGACATACATCACATTTTTGCACAAATGATCTAGCATCACGATAAATGTTAGGCCAATATAAACCACCTTCGAGTACCTTATGAGTTGTCCTGTTCGGTCCAACATGTCCTCCTCCAAGTCCTTCGTGGCAAGCCTTTAACACTTTTTCAAAATCCTCATCAGGGATGCATCTCCTTATGATTTGATCTGAACAGAGTCTAAACAAATAAGGTTCATCCCAAATAAAATATTTAGCATCAGTTTTAAATTTTTGTTTTTGGCTATGCCATTTTAAATGATCAGGAATTACACCACATGCTAAATAATTTACAAAATCAGCAAACCACGGATCAGAGGAAGTGTTATTTATTAAATACAAATTCTCATCAGGAAATGCATCATTAATTAATCTTTCTTCCCCTTTTTCATGCTCCAGTCTAGATAGATGATCAGCTACAGGATTTTCATCACCTTTTCTATCTTTAATTTCTAAATCAAATTCCTGTAACAATAATACCCATCTAATTAACCGTGGTTTAGCATCTTTCTTTGCAAATAGATATTTAATAGCAGCATGATCAGTGTAAACTACAGTTTTAGAGCCTATCAGATATGGTCTAAACTTTTCACATGCATAAACAACAGATAAAAGTTCTTTTTCAGTGGTGGCATAATTTCTCTGTGCAGTATTTAAAGCCTGACTAGCATAATAAATAACATGAAGTTTCTTATCCTTTCGTTGACCCAGTACTGCTCCAACAGCAAAGTCACTAGCATCGCTCATGATCTCGAATGGCAAACTCCAGTCAGGTGGCTGAATAATTGGTGTTGTTACCAATGCTTCCTTGATCCTATTGAACGCCTCAATACACTCGTCAGTAAAGTCAAACTCGACATCCTTACATAGCAGCTTAAACAGAGGTAATGCAATTTTAGAAAAATCTTTTATAAACCTTCGATAAAATCCAGCATGTCCCAGAAAACTTCTCAAAGTTTTTAAATTATTAGGAGGTGGAATTTTTGCAATCACTTCTACTTTAGCCCTATCAACTTCAATGCCATTTTTAGAAATCCTATGTCCTAAGACAATACCTTCATTAACCATAAAATGACATTTTTCCCAATTAAGAACTAAATTTGACTCTTCACATCTAATCAGAACTTTTTCCAAGTTAATTAAGCACTTCTCAAAATCAGACCCGAATACAGAAAAATCATCCATAAATACTTCAATGCATGTCTCAATTAAATCAGAAAATATAGACATCATGCATCTTTGAAATGTAGCTGGAGCATTACACAAACCAAATGGCATTCTCCTATATGCAAATGTACCGTAAGGACATGTAAATGTAGTTTTATCTTGATCCTCAGGTGCAATTGGAACTTGATTATAGCCAGAATAGCCATCTAAAAAGCAATAAAACTCAGACCAGCTAAACGCTCTAGCATTTGATCAATAAAAGGCAATGGAAAATGATCTTTCCTAGTCTTATCATTCAATCTCCTATAATCAATGCATACACGCCATCCAGTAGTAGGTCTAGTAGGTACTAATTCACCATTTTCATTTCTAATCACAGTCATACCTCCCTTTTTAGGCACTACTTGAACTGGACTCACCCACTGACTATCAGAGATAGGATAGATAATACCTGCATCGAGTAGTTTAATCACCTCTGATCTTACAGCTTCTTGTAGATGTGGATTCAGTCTCCTTTGGGGCTGTCTCACTGGCTTGTCATCCTCCTCCATATAAATCCGGTGTGTACACAATGCTAGACTCAGTCCCTTGATGTCAGCTATCGTCCAACCTATTGCTCTAACATGCTTACTCAACACTTGGGTTAATGTATTTAATTGATCATCATTTAATTTATTACTTGCAATAACAGGTAAAGTATCATTCTCACCAAGAAAAACATACCTCAAATGTGATGGCAGCTCTTTCAATGTCAATGTAGGTGGCTTTTCAACAGACGGGACTAACTTGGATTCTTCTATTGCACATGTTACTTGCACAGGTAATCCTCCCTCACACTTACTTTCAGCTAAGTCCTCACAACTCTCCACTAACTGCTCAAATTTCCTATAGGGATCATGTCTAGCAAAGAACTCTCTCTCAATCACCTCATCCTCCTGATAGATAGCCGTAACTCTATTACACGGGTAGGTGTTTGAAACTAGCGTGTTGTGTTTTAGTTGTCTTAGAAATGTCAAACGACACTTGTTCATTACCTACTTTAAGTGTAATTTTACCATCATCCATATCAACCATTGCCCTACCAGTTTGCAAAAATGGTCTACCTAAAATCAGAGGAATATCAATGTCTTTTTCCATATCAAGAACAACAAAGTCGACAGGGAAAATGAAACTCTCTACTTGAACAGGAACATCTTCTACAATGCCTAAAGGAGTCCTAATAGATCTATCAGCAAGCTGTAGCTGCATCCTAGTAGGCTTCACAACTCCTACTCCTAGTTCTCTAAAGACATGTAAAGACATCAGATTAATACTAGACCCGAGATCACACAGAGCTTTGTTGAATTCTTTAGTGCCAATAATGCACGGAATAGTATAACTCCCAGGATCTTTTTGTTTAATAGGTTGCCTTGTTTGTAAAATTGCACTGCATTCCCCTGTCAGTGTCACTTTCTCTTCATCATCAACACTCCTCTTTTTTGATAGAATTTCTTTTAAGAACTTAGCATACACAGGCATTTGTGCAATGGCATCAGAAAAAGGAATATCAATTCTTAAATTCTTAAAGACTTCTAAGAATTTGGCATAATCTTTATCTTCCTTAGCCTTCTTAAGACGCTGTGGATATGGAATAGGTGGCTGATATGGTTTGACCGAGACAACAGACTTTCCTTTACCCTTATCATGTTCAACTCTAAGTTTCTCACTCTCCTTAGGCTCATCAGTGTTTTTATGCTGGCTTTCTTTCTCTGTATCCTCATTTTGATCATCTACAGCATCAGCTAAAATCTCTGGATCATCTAAGGTAGGGTAAGCATTAGGTAATTCCTTTTTGTTCCTTAAAGTAATTGCTTTACATTGCTCTTTTGGATTAGGATCAGGCATGCTTGGTAGTGTTCCTTGCTGTCTATTTGAGGTATCCCTAGCAATTTGACCAACTTGTACTTCTAAATTTCTCATTGAGGCTTGCATTTGCTGAATTGTTTGTTGTTGAGACACAATTGTGCTCATTAACTCTTTTAAATTGACCTCATCACTTCCTTGGTTTTGTTGCAGCTGCTGTTGAGGTTGAAAGTTCCTAGGCTGTTGGTTAGGGTAAAAAGGTTGATTCTGATTTCTGTTTTGATTATAGTTTTGGTTTTGATTTTGGTTTTGAAAATTCTGGTTTTGATTTAGATTTTGATTTGGGTAATTTTGATTTTGGTTTTGTGGATAAGATTGACGGTTGTTTTTTGGATAGGTGTTTTGTTGAAATTGAGAATTCTGATTTGGATAGAAATTTTGATTTTGAGGACGGTTTTGGTTGTAGTTTTGCTGCCTATTTCCCATGTAGTTCACATCTTCCACTTGCTCCTCAGTCCCCTCACACTGCATAGTCTCTTGAAGTCCTTGATCAAGCAAGTGACAGGCTGATGACTCGTGTGGTCCATGACAAATACCGCATCTCACAACTTTTGCTTGACCTTTCTTAAGCGTAGAAACCTCCCTCATCAAAGCGTCTAACTTAGAATCTATAGCAACTGCCTTTTCTACCTCATAGATTCCTCCTTTTGTTTTATTTCTAGCATTTTTCTTACCAGGAAATTTTTTCATGTTAGAAATCTTTTTCTCTATGATTTCCTTAGCTCTAGAGGGTCCTATAGATAGAAAAGAATCTCCAGCTGCTGCATCCAACAAGTTCCTCCAATGATCAATCAACCCATTGTAGAAGAAGTGCATCTGCTGCCAATCTTCAAAGCCGTGATTCGGGCATCTCGCCAATAAAGTGTTATACCTATCCCATGCTTCAAGTAAAGTTTCACCCTCATCTTGCACGAATTCTTTGATTTTTTCTTGTAATTCAATAACCTTGGATGGTGGGAAGAATAGTTCTAAGAAAGCTTCTAACATTTTATCCCAAGTAGTGACATCCCTTAATTGAAGTGAGTTGAACCAGGTTTTAGCTTTATCTCTGAGTGAAAACGAGAACAATCTCAACTTAATTTCATCACTAGTAACACCATTTATTTTCACTGTGTCACAATAGTCCAGAAAGTTTCTTATGTGTTCTACAGCATCATTAGTAGGTGCTCCATTATATTGATTAGCTTGAACCATTGTGATTAGTGCAGGTTGAAGGGTAAAGCTTAAAGCATCTACATCTGGCCTTGGAGTTCTATTAAGCAGATTTCCACTAGTTCCTTGTAAGTGTTCTTCAATGGTCATTTCAGCTTGATCATCGTGTTCCAAATCACCACCGTTACCTCCATTATTACCTTGATTATCATTATTATTCGCTGCCATGTTTAACCTATTGAACTGAGCAACTAAATGATTAGTTTGAATTGTTGAAACTCCAGTCGTTGGAGAATAGTTTTCTTCATCAGAAGATGAATTAATTAAAATTTCCAACTGAGCTGGTCTCCTACGTTTCCCTAATCTAATAGCTCTAAGAGTACGCTCAATTTCAGGATCATAAGCTATTTCTGCTTGTTTGCTTCGCACTGCAAATATTAAATAAAAGTAAAATAAAATAAGTAACGGTTAAATTAATATTTAACTTAATAAATTTAAATTAATAAACTAAAACAATTAAAAGTTCACAACAAATTCCCCGGCAACGGCGCCAAAAACTTGATGGGTGATTTTCACTACTCATATTTTACCACAAGCGGATGGTTGTCATCAAGTAATAAAAACCGGTGAATACCGGGTCGAACCACAGGGAATTTCAGAATATTATTTCATTCCGGAGAAATTTTAGTTGTTCTTAAGTTCATTAACTATATATATTATATTTTAAAAGAGTTGGATTAATTCTAATGGTGATTAAATTAAAAACAGTGACATTAAATTTAAAATAAAGCAAGTTAAAAATTTAATTAATAAGAATATAAATGGGAGATGCTTGTAATATTTTAAATATTGCCATCTTTATATAAAATAGAAATTGCATATTGATTTAGCATTTTCCAATGTCTAAAAAGATCAATTTCTTAAAATTAATTATTTTATAAAGATTAAAAATATTATAATCTACTAATAATCAAATTATGCTTAAACGGATTTCATGGAAGCTGATTAAATTATCTAACATTCTGCAATCATTATTCTAGGCTTAAATTTGAGTCTTTCCCAAGCATACAAATTTTCCTATAGCAATTTAAAGGCACTTTTCATTTCCCAAATCATTGTGCACATGCCAGAATCCATTTATAATGTAATTTATTCCCAATTCTGGTACTAAAATATTAATTCTACTTTTTATCTCCCGATTTAGCAAAGCAGAAATCACAGAATTGGATTCTAACATTTAATTATGCAGAATAGTGTAAATAATTTAACAATTATGGTAAAATAATAACAAAACATGGTAAACTGGATTTAATTAATACTATTAAAATGCAGACAGGTTAGAATTAATGCCAGATTACTAAAAATAGGGAATACAGATTAATCGATCAATTCAGGTTCTAGCAGATTTAACAAAACACCAAATATCGATCAATTCAATAACATCTAACATATAATCCTAAATTTAGTATATGAACAGATTAATATTGCAGCAGATTAATTAAAGCACATCAAAGCAGATTGATCGATTGTATCAGAGTTGATAAATTAAAATGACAGATTCCAGATTTCTGCTAAATTCTAATTATCGATCAAATGCAGGCAGACAATACATAATCCAAATTCATATTCTAATAGTTTACACAAATTAATCCAGATTACAGAATTAAACATCGACATATTATATTGCTTCAATAAAAGATAGGTTCATACTTCAAAAGTGATTCTGAACTCCCGTTCTAGATCACTCCTAACACGAACATTATAGAAATCCGTCTACCAATTCGAAACATAACAGTAGATTACATTTAGAGGCAAATTCATAACATTACAAAGCAAGAAAAAAAAAGGCAACACCTAGAATAGGAAGAACACGCCCAGAACAGCGTTCTTGATGCATTCCTCCGGCATGGATTTGTGTTTCCGGCATTCTTCTCCCATTTGCAGGTGTTTCCAGAGAGTTTTTTAGTCGAATATTTGCGTCTGGCTTGTGAAGAATGAAGAGAAACGGGCTTTAAAATCGTGTTCGGGAGGTTAGAAAACTGCTCAACCGTGACTGTGGCGCAAAAAGTGGCGCTCGGAAGAGGTTTTCGGCGCCACCAAGGAGCGGCAGCGCATACGAAGATTTTCTGAATTTTCGAGTGTGGCGCATTTTGTGGCGCTGAAAGGCACTTTTATGCGCCGCCAAGAAGGTGTGGTGCATTCTGACAATTTCCTAAAATTTACCCTGCGGCGCATTTTGTGGTGCTCCGGAGCAGATTTCGGCGCCACCAAGCTTATGCAGCGCATCCTGAAGCTTTTTTCCATCCGAAATTTTCCTAAGTGTCGAGGTGGCGCCTGAGCATGATTTTAGGCGCCGCCATGCCTATGTGGCGCATTCTGGAGCTTTTCCAATGTTGAAAATTCCGAATTTTGCATCCTTTGACCTCCGAACATCTTCTTTCTTCATTTTAATGCCTGAAACATCATTGCAATGTATGAGAATTGCCAAAGTCTTATTAAAAAGCATAAAACAAGGTAAATCGGGCTCGGATAAGCTCAATTTAACCGGTCTTATTAATATTTACACATCACATGAAATATACATTAAAAAGCAGTAAAATAGAGTTTCATGCATTCAATTTAGGTTCATTTTAACATAATTTAAGCTTATTTAAATGTGGTTTCACAGGGTGCATCAGTACTTTTGTTGCAGGAATTCGATATCATAATAAAAGATAGAAAAGGCAAAGACAATGGTGCTGCTGACCATTTGTCTCGAATAGAAAATGATAAAAATGAGATAGCCGTCAATGAAAATTTTCCGGATGAGCAACTGTTTGCTTTGCACCTTCATGATCAAGCTTGTCCATGGTTTTCCAACATTGCTAACGTTTTAGCATGTGGAATAACCCCACCATTCCAGCACAAGGGCCATAAACCAAGGTTCAACCGAGACGTAGTCAACTACTTCTGGAAAGATCCTTACCTCTTCAAGCATTGTGCAAATTCGATTATTCGACGATGTGTAACTGAGTACGAGGCTTATCAAATCGCTAAAAAATGCCATGAATCGGAATATGGAGGTCACCATGGCCCCACTCGAACAGCTCATAAAGTGCTCGAGTGTGGTTTCTATTGGCCTACCATTTACGAGGATTGCAGGGCGTTTGTTAAGGCTTGCGACAGATGCCAAAGACTAGGGAATATCTCCAAGTGGGATGAAATGCCTCAAAAATGAATTCTCACTCTTGAGATTTTCGATGTATGGGGTATTGACTTCATGGGACCATTCCCAACATCTGATGGGAATCATTACATCTTGGTAGTTGTCGATTACGTGTCCAAGTGGGTTGAGGCGGGTGCGCTGCCAACCAATGATGGTCACCAAGTCATCAAATTTTTGAAAAATAACATTTTCAATAGATTTGGTGTACCTAGGGTAATCATATCTGATGGAGGAACCCATTTTGTTAACAAAGCTTTTGCAAATCTTATGAGCAAAACTGGAATTTTCCACAAGTTAGGCACGCCTTATCATCCCCAAACTAGTGGCCAAGTCGAGGTATCAAACCGCGAAATCAAACATATACTCGAGGCTACTGTAGGGATAACCCGTAAAGATTGGTCACGTAAGCTCAATGATGCACTATGGGTATACCGCACTGCATTTAAGACTCCCATTGGGATGTCCCCTTATAGGCTTGTCTTCGGAAAAGCCTGTCACTTGCCCGTAGAACTAGAGCATAAAGCTTACTGGGCCGTAAAAATGCTTAATTTTGATCCAATAGTTGCTCAGGGCAAACGCAAGTTGGACCTCAATGAAATTGAGGAAATACGTGCGCAAGCTTATGAAAGCTCAAGGATTTACAAAGAGCGGACCCAGAAGTTACATGATCGTCGTATTAAATCTAAACACTTCTATGTTGGCCAAAATGTCTTATTGTTCAATACTTGGTTGAAGTTGTTCCCCGGAGAGCTTAGATCCAGATGGGAAGGGTCATACGAAGTGGTGCACGTGTTTGAAAGTGGAGCTGTCAGGATTCGAACTGACAAGAGAGAGATGGTGGTGAACGGACAGAGATTGAAGGAGTACCTCGGACAGTTCGATCCCGAAAAAGAAGTTCAAATGATATCAGAGCCGGCCTATGCTCAATAAAATAATATATATTTATATAACTAATTATCTATTACATAGCATATTCATTATCTTGGGCAATAAGTATCCAAACATCAACTAAACATTTAGATTACTAAAACTCTAAATGTGAGGATGTCGATATTTGGAGAAAAATCTAATAATCTTCCTATGTTTGCCTTGCAGGAATTCATGGAATCAACAAAAAGAAAAATAAAGCTTCACAAACCAGGTTCCTGGTTGGATTAATATTGCAATTAATGGAAATTAATTTCGGAAATTAGAGAAATTTAAAGTCCGGAATAAATCCACAAAATAGCAGTGTTAATCCAACCAAATTTATGCAAGCAATAAATATTTAGAATAATCATTGTGTGTACATAAGCATGCTCAGTATTTTAGATTTATAGAAAATGCATAATTTTAAAAAATGTTAAAAACTGGGAATATTTCAAAGATTTTTGTAAGTGTTGCCTTGCTAATTCTCCAAATTCGGTCTCCAAGCCAACTCGGTTTATACCGAATTGGTCGAAGAGATGGAATTGATCCTCCAAGGCACACATTCGCTGTTAATTTTGCTAAGTAGCAATTCGGTCTAAGCAATTCGGTCTATACCGAATTGATTTTGTAAGATCGAATTGATTTACAAAAGGCATTATTTTATTCTGAGCCTCATATTTATTGCAAGTGACCAATTCGGTCTACAAGGCAATTCGGTCTATACCGAATTGCCTGAATAGACCGAGTTGCCTCACAAAAGCACCCTTTATTCTTCTAAGTGTCCAATTCGGTATACTCTCTCCAATTCGGTCTTACGTCAATTCGGTCTAGACCGAATTGATTTTAAACACCGAATTAAAGTGAGTTGTTTGTGTTTTTCTCCAGATTCGGTCAACAAGCCAATTCGGTCTATACCGAATTGGCCTGGAGACCGAATCCCTCACAAACAATTGGGGATTTCATCAATTCGGTCTAGACCGAATTGATGGTTTGGTCTTGATAATGGCCAGAAATGACCATTATTTTCAATCCATTTCCGTGTCTTAAACGGGCATTTGATCGCATTCCGGTCTTACATTAAGTAAGAAAGCAGTCGAATTGGACTAATTTATGCATAATTGTAAAAATAATAAGCTGGTGTGAAAAAGGCATAAATATGTAATTTTATTACATAGTTATGTTAGAAAAATCCAAAAACATGAGAAAAAGAAAAGGAAACAAAAAGATGGGAAAAAGATAGAAAAGCCCACAAAAAGAATATTTTCGGCCCATCTGGCCCAATCCAGCAGGCCCAGGAAGACCTTTGTCGCGGAAGCCCCGTGGTGCGATGCAGTGTTCCGCGACAAAGGAGGGGTTCCGCGACCAAGTGGCCCTGATGAAGAAGAGACCAGCCAAGCCCCTTGGCGCGATACCTTTGTCGCGATGCGCTGTTCCGCGACAAAGGTCCATTCCGCGACCAAGATACATTCTTAGAGACACAAGACCCAGTCGAGAAGCTTTGCCACATGCAGTGTGTTCCGCGACCAAACTTGGTGCTCCGAGACAAAGCTGTGATGTGTGTGATGTCTTGAGGCACAATGGGCTCAAATCAAGGCCCATGAGCTTAGGGTTTCCCCTCTATAAATATGAGGTGTTTCCTTTGAGCTAGAGGTTGGAAGAATTTTAGAGAAAATACTCACTCTTGAAGACAAGTGGGGAGTTCAGTAGTTAGTTTAGTTTAGGGTAGTTTAGTTAGATTTTCTTTTGTATTATTTAATTTATGCACTAGTTAGAAGTAGTTTACTGCACTTGGGTTAGATAGCCAGTTTTACACCTTGTTTCTTGTTCTAAACTTTTGTTTAAGGGTTTGTGGTACCCAAACCATGGGTATGAACAGCACCGTTTAATAATATGGGAAAACATTCTCCATTTGTGTCCCAAAATCATGAAATGGGTCTCACACCCCATGGATCTTACTGTTTTCGTTTTCCTTGGGTCATTTGACCCTCGTTTTGCATTTTAATGTCACTGCTTGGTGACTTTTTCTTGGGATAATGTTGCATGCTTATGGGTGATCAAGCTCAGATTAGGGTTTCTTAAGTTTTAAATTTGTTTTGTTTCTTTTATGTTCAAGCATGTTCTAGCTAGATTCAAATTCTGTTTTGTCATTTTGAGCTTAGTTTAGCTTTTGAATCTGAAATGGGTGAGATCACACATAATGCATGCCACTGTTCCATTTTACTTTTCTGACATGTGTACTGGACACACCTTTGTCGCGGAACAACTCTTGTCGCGGAACCCCGTTCCGCGACAAAATGGTGCTTTGGCGACAAGGGTGCCAAAGAACATTTGTTGACCATTATTTTTAAAACCCTTGGTCGCGAAACACCCCTTGGCGCGGAACCACGTTCCGCAACAAAATCTTGATTAGAGACCAAGGACCCAAATACTTGTGATTTTATTCTGGGAGGGCTTTGTCGCAGAGTTACCTTGTCGCGGAACCACGTTCCGCGCCAAAACCTCTTGTTCCGCGACAAGAATTATGCCTTGTCAAATTTTCAACCTTTTTGTCGCTATGCCCTTGTCGCGGAACCACGTTCCGCGACAAAATTTTCTTTGCTTAGCGACAAAACAACCCTAAACTTTCAAAATCCCATTTCCCTTATTTCCCACCCCCTTGTCGCGAAACCTTTGTCGCGGAGCCACGCTCCGCGACATAAAATTCTGCATCGCGACAAGGTGGCACCTCTTGCCAAATGTTCATTCTTCATCTCAATCCATTAATTAATTGAACCTTTATATTAATATTTTGAGGTTGAGATCCAATGATGTCAACCATGATCATTTTGATATAAAGAACTTTGTTCAATTCCCCATTAAAAGATTCTTCTACAAATGATTAAACTCTAGTGATCTAAGTATATAATCCGGACTGTAATTAATTAATTAATTATGGAATGAGTGATTATTTAGACATGAAGAGTGATTATGGATTTAATTCCATACCCTTGCATGAGAAACCAATGTCTCTCATGCAAGATGACCAAAAATATTTTTATTTTATTTATTTTGTCTTTTCCCGTAATGTGTGAAACAGTTAATAAGGAATATATCAGATTAATGTTGGCAGGTATTCCCACACGGATAACTAGCTCGTATTCTGTATATTAATTATTAATTGTTATTTTGCATGGTCCGGATAGCGGTCGGTGGAAGCCTTGGCGGTTCGTCCATCCGGGATTATAATAGCTGCTCAGCTAACTCCTATCCGGATACAGTTTCTTTTTCTTTATCTTAATTTCAAACCCGAATCTCGAACTGTGCCAACACTAGACGACATAGGTCAATGTCGTCTAGTAATTAAGGCAGCAAAGGAACATGTAGGTTTTTCTCCGATTCACAGATAGTGAGGGTCTGGATGATAGCGACCACTGTCATTTAAGATTATTCTGCTGTCTAAAATCATCTCACCTTAATGATTAGGGAATTGGACCACAGATAACTGCAATCCAATTAACCCTAATCAATTTTGCCACCTTTTTAGCCACAATAAATTCTTCTCATCTCCGGCTATTTCATCTCTGTGTATCAACTTCTCTCTAAACCCACCTTATATTTTGGGTTATTTAATTTTACACTTCTTTATAAAATTATGCATGATATTATTATGTAGATATTGTGGTCACTATTATTTTGGGATCCTTCCCTTGGACATAGAAGTCTTGATTTAAATCAGATGTTTCATAACAAATTTCCAACAAAAATTCCTTTATAAATCCGGATCTGAGTAAGGGATAAATTCGACAGTTATGACTAATTCACATCCGACTGGGGGTTGATTTTGGGAAATTAGAAGCAGAGTCAGCGATTAGGTCTCACCTAGACTGAAAGGATCTGTGTTTTAATTGAGAGTCTAGTACCTGATAGGGAATGATTTTCAGATTGATTATTTTCCAAAATTGTTGTTTGTTGGAAATCTTGTATTAAATATTGCACTGGGTCAGATTCCACTTGGATTCCGATAAGGTGTGACAGATAATACTAGAGGAACAACATTCGGGCCTTGGTTATTTTCTAAGGTAGGGTTGAGTATTCTTTCAACTGCTATCTTCTTCTGCCAAAGCCTATTTTTGAGTCCTGAGTGAGTGCATCCGGAACGAACTAATTTTATTAGTTCGTTTCATTAGTTTGTATCTCATAACCACCCGACGAGAAGTGAACACTGCGAGCGGTTCACCGAGAATAGGGAATTCTTGATCCACATCCGGTCATTCTGACTGGGGGCTTTCTTTTACTACCAGGGTCAGACTTTCAAAAACCTCCGAGTGATAGGATTTTAAATGCTTTCTTTATCGCTTTCTTTTAACTGCTTTCGTTAGAGGTCACTCGGTTGTATTGAGAGTTGTGTAACTGCTACTAGGACAGAGAGTCAAGGGATAGTTTAGGGCTTGATTAGAATCTTTGGGTGTGACATGGGGGAAAGATAGCAGTACTTGGCATCTCAATAAATGATTTGTCGGGTGTTGCTTGTCCACCACAGATAAATAACATACCTCTGCGCGGGGGCAGTTGTATATCTGTGGCATCTTAGATTTTGTTGTCTTAAGGCATGTAAATCCTTACTGTAAGTACCTGTCTGTTAAAGGGAACATAGTATAGGAAGCATGAGAGTTAGCTAACTGATGAATTATCCCAAACAAAGATCTGTGTATTAAAATGGAAGTTTAACTGTGTTTCATCTGAATCTTGTCCAATCTTTATTCTTTTCTCCCTGTCCCTTCTGTCTCATTTTAAATCTGCTTTCTTAGATAATTTTAACCGCTTTCTTAGAATAATTCTATTGCTTTCTTAGATTAAATTTAATTCGCTTTGTAGAATAATTTTATCTGCTTTATTTTGATTGCTTTCATAGCTTAGTTTAAATTATGTCAAGTAGTTGTTAGTCATTTCTCAAACTTGAATCGAGTAACCGAGTGGAAAATCTTAGTAAACGGCGTGGGCCCTGCTTCTATCGCACATCCTCCAGTGAACGATCCGGTACTTACTATAAATACTGCAATTTTTGACTCCGTGCGCTTTCGGGGGCACAGTTTCTTGGCACGAGTAAATAAAAATGTGATTTTTCAGAAAATACTCATGTAGTGGGAATCTGCCGAAAGTTTCATGGTAGGTAATCTCATGACATGAAATCATGAGAAGTATCGTGGCACATGTGCCGGGGACCCTCAGTGTGACAGGCTGAAGGTCAATCTATCCCGGTTGTACCATGAGACTTGTCAAAAGTTTCATGACATGAGAGGACTGCAGCGCCATTTGAAATTAAAGCACCCCACCTGAGTAATAAAGAGTAACAACCTTAATATATCCCTAAACCCTTTCCCACGACTCATAACTCCTTTCATTTAATAAAATCAAACCTGATATATTTTATAAAAATATACTCGTGTTAATGAAATTTGTCAAAAGTTACATGGCGCCGTTGCCGGGGAGGATGCAGCGTCGTTTATTAAGAGAATTACACTCCTGATTACTCCTAGATTAGCTTAGATCAGTCTAGTTTAGTGTAATATATCGAATCAAGAACAGAAAAAGTACCCTCAAGATTAATTGAACATTTAGAGTACCAAGACTCTAAATGTGAGGATGTTGAACTGAGGAGAAAACCTAACCTAATGGGTATTTATCTGTCTTGCAGGAAATTCGGAACCACCAAAAAGAAGGAGCAGAAAAAGCATGGAAAACCAGGTTCTTGGTTGGGGAAATTCCACAAATCTGAGGAATGACTTCCGGAATTTAAAGAAATTTAAGATCCGGAATAAATCTTGCAGATAAATGGAACTGACCCAACCTAATTTTATGCAAGTAGATTATTTTAATAATGGCCCAATGATTTGAATTTACTTGGACTGAGTTCACTCAGGTCCAACTCAAATAAAATGGACGTAGGCCCAACATCACACTCGGGCCCATTCCGTTGAAAATTTGAAAATTCAAAAAGATTGTCGCGGAATGACCATTTTGTCGCGGAACAACGTTCCGCGACCAAGTGCAACTCCGCGACAAAGTTCTCCTTATCATCAAACCTTGTTTATCCTTGTCGCGGAGTAACCATTTTGTCGCGATGCACAGCATCGCGACCAGGTGAAATTCCGCGACAAAATCTCACTCACCCCTGAACTCTGTTTGTCCTTGTCGCGGAAGCCTTTGTCGCGGAGCACTGCACCGCGACAAAGCTCCTATTCCGCGACACGGACACACCACTCCATTCTTCCTCGCCATTTTGTCGCGGTACACTTTGTCGCGGTATAGGACTCCGCGACAAAGTCCCACACTCCGCGACACCTCTAATGTCGCCAAGCCTGGTCGCGTAATCCTGTTCCGCGACCGGCCCATTAGTATTTAAACCTCTCCACCTCCCTCTTCTTCCCCACGCTCCCACACTTACAAATTTTCGGAAAAACCTCTCGTACGCGAAACCACCCCTCCCGAAGCACACCACCGTGTTCTTCGCACACTCCGACCACCAAACCCGGGGGAAACTCTGCCCGATTTTTGCAAACCCAATGGAACCCTCGTCTTCGTCGTCTCCTAAGAAAGCCGAGCCCTGGTAAGTGTTTTTCTTGACTGTTTCTCGTGCACCCATTCCCCCTGTTTTCGCACTTGGTGGTTTCGAGGATTTTTGTGTTCTGGAACTTGAAAATGTATGAGTATATGTTGTTCTGGACTTTTGTGCTTATCCGAGTTCGATTTTAGGGAATGTGTGGTTCGGGCATGTTGGATTTTGATTCCCTGTTTATAACTGTAATGGCCGAGCATGATTTAGAAGAAGGGGAAGTGTTGTTTTGTGTTATGAATGCACAAGGGAGTTCGGTTATTGATTTTTGAAATTTGTGAACTTAGGGCTGTTGGAGAGCATGTTAGCAGTTAGGGGGTAGAATCACCATTGTTCTGTGTTTTTAAAATTTTTAGGGCTCTACTGGGTTCTTAGTTATCCTACCTTGGTTTTGTAAATCTTTAGTCTGAGTATTGATTTAGTTATCTGAGGAAACCTGCTGAAATTCTCAAATTCCTAGAATGGTGAAATTTGGAAAACCAACGAGCATTTGGGCATTTTTGAATGTCTTGATGTTGTTAGTTTGAAGCATGTCACTGTGTTTGATTTCATGATTTTGAAGCATGAGGCAGTGTGATTCCATGTTTTAGCAAGGATAAGAGTTTGATTTTATGCTTTTGCCTTAGTGTGCTCATGAATGTTGCATGCCAATTTGACATTTAATGTTTTTCCCTATTTGGCATGACCGTGTATGTATGCTGCAGACATAAAATTGAGTGTTTGTGTTGTTTTAGCAAGTCTGTACACACCAAAGCCCCTTTGGCCAATCACTTTTTCACTAAAAGACAAAAATAGTACTAGGAATTTTGGGTTGACAAATGTGTTTTTGTTCCCAATGGAACTAAAGAGTGTGAGTTAAGTGGCAGTATTTTGCCACCTCAACTGCTACCTTTTTACAAAAATCCAAAAATGGGACCACACACATCCCACTTTTCATTAAATAAAATCAAGTCAACCTTTTCAAAATTAAAAATAGTGTTTGCATTTTCTTGAACGTTTTAACTATCCAATGACAGTCCAAACAATCCGGAAATAGCGAATCCATCCCGCCATGCCTCCATTGCACATTCCATTCTCGAGCCATCCATTCCACCATCATCATTTCATTCCATTTTCAACAAGTGCCTCGAGCTTGTTTAATAAAATTGGAAAAACAAACTTTTGGGCCCAATGGCCCATTAAAAAAGGGAATTTTTGGTCCAATGACCATTTCATTTTTATTTTCATTTATATTTCCCCCTTTTGATTGGACTCAATAATCCAATTAAGTTATCTCCTTCTAGGTCCTAAGGGATAGTACCTTGTCTTTGGATCTTTTAATAAACTCAAGATTGAATCACTTAAATCACATTTCGAGCTTAGCAAAGCTCAAAATGTGAGGATGTTGATTTTCACACCTGAGTAGTCTTTGAAAACTTATAAAAATTTGGATGTATCTAAGCACTTTGACCTTTTTCAGGAATGCATTGGTAGTGCACTCAGGCATCGGGTTGCCTGACTGCACATATGAGGCTGCTGGCAAGCAGGCCTCAATTGATCGAACAGAGATTAAGGACGCAAGAGATGCCATCAAATCAGTTTACAAGGTGCCTCTGGACCACACTACGGACGAAAAATTGAAACTTTCTCCGGGATGGGACGTGCATATCCCTCCAGAGGAAAGGTCGATAGTCGCTGCATCGATAGAAAGGGACTACTATCACTTCCTGAAGAAGTTTTGGATAAGGATGATGGAGCATGCCCCTCAAGACGAAAAGACAACTCCTGAAGTCCATCATGAGCGCATCCAATTGAGGTTCAGAGAGCACAGGGCTGTGTGGAATCGGCATGTGGAAAAGGGAACGAAAGATCCAAATATAGCTGACTTTGACATCATCATCCCTAACCAGATCGTAGATCCTCAAGTTCGGATGGCCTTCGAACACAAACATATGGATCTAAGTAGGGTTATCAACAGTGGGGCCATCATGATGTATGAAGCATTTCCATTCAAGTGGAATCCGTATCTGTTTGAAGCAAAAGGACTAGTGGAGCAGAGGTGGATCACAGATCTAGCTCGGGCCAGGCATCGAGAGCTGACCTTCAATCTGTACAAACGCCTCAAAAATGCTGAGAAATTTGAACAAAGCCGCAACACCTCACTGTTGAACACAATGAGGAAGATGATCAAGGATGCACGCGATCAATGGGACGACTTGACTACTGTCTGGGGAAAAGGCAATCCAAGTATCACTAAGTCCTTTCTGGAAGAAGGAGTAGTATTACCTGCAGATGAGGTACTTGAAACCATCTTCACACATAGAAGGTATGGACGGTACGGAACGAACAAAGATGATGAATTTCCCCAGCACATAGCAGTATTAAGGGACCAGCTGCAAGTGGATATACGCAAAGGTGGCTGGAAACCCAAAAGGAAAAATGAAAGGCAGTTCAATTTACTATCCAAAACTGAGGCTGGGTTGTATCTCACGTACGATTCGGCAGAAGACATGTCCTACCTGGAAGGAATTCAAAAGGATCTGGTAGGAGGCATGATGAATCAGTACAGGGACTCCTACTGGGAATTGATCATGGAAATGGACAAGTTTGCACTTGAATACTGTAATAGTACTGCTAATGGAAAGAAGGTCTTGCACTACAACAACAATGTTCGGAGTAAGTTATGCTCCAAGATCAAGAAGGACTGGGAGGACCAACTGGGGAGAATCACTCAAAAGAGTTTCATTGAGGATTATTTACAGCGCGCCGAGAAGCAACTAGGCTACGAGGGTGAACCAAACAGGGAAGAGGATCCCGATGCTGAGATTGATGCATACTTCTCCACCCCTCCTGAGGCCAACCCACAGCCTACCCAGCCAGCAGTACAAGCTTCGGCTTTGCCACCAAGAGGGCAGAATGAAGTACAAAAAGTTGCTACGTCCGAGCCAGTGGTGCAGCAAGAAGCAGTCCGGACTCCAGTACAGCCAGCTCAGACTGAAATGACAACATCTGCTGTAGCACCTGCCACCACTAAGGCACCCATACATCCCGGGAAAACCTCCACCGCTGTTGTTACATCTGAAGGTCAGCCAGCACCTCAACCGGGAACAAGGAGAAGGTTGATAAAGTCCACTGATAAGGATAAACCAGCAAGAGCTCCGGAAAAGAAAGTGGAGATCAAGGAACCTGAGCCAACTGTCAGGAAAGTGGTAGAGCCCACAGATCCCAAGGACAGAGGTAAAAAGCCGATGCCGCCACCACCCCCGAAAAAGAAGCACCAGGTGATATCCGATGCTGAGCTAGCCAGAAAAATGCACAATGAAGAACTTGCATTAGCTGGTTTGCTGGATCAAGTAACAGGTGGTTCGGGAGTAGAGAAATTGACTGAGGAAGAACGCTTGGCAATGGAAAAGAAAGCTGCAGAGGAAGAGCAGATCAGAAAGAATATCCAGCAGACCAGGGATGAAGAAACTGCCAGAAAGATGCAGGCTGAGCTAGAAAGCAGGAAATCTGGAGAGGTTGAGCGGGGTGATGAGGAAGATTTCGAACTGAAGATCACTGGTGGAGTCGAAGGAAAGGGATTGAAGATCAAAGAAGAACAACCACCAGGATGGACTGGCCCCTCGATTCGTAGTGCTGAGACACTTCGGAAAGAATTGAGACAGAACATCAACGAACAGATTGAAACGAGAATTGATGCTGGAGAAAAGCCAAATCAAATCAGATATCAGACAGAAGTGGGTCAATTGATTGATCCCCTCGTGGGCACGGCCAGAATTGAAGAATTCATCACTCACGAAGGCCCGTCGCACCAACCTGAACCGTCAGAAGGACCGCAAGACTCCATAGATCCGGTAGCACTGGCCAAAAACTTGGAAAAGCAGCCAGGCGACCATCTCATGACCTCTGCGCTCAAAGAAAAGGTTCAAGGAATTTTGACTGAGGCTGCAGATGGGAATGATTCAGAAGAAGAAGCTCGGCAGGAGGAGCAAGAATTCATGGACCAAATGGCGCCTATTTTCCAACGTCCAGTTGGACGAGCTGCAAGAATTAGGGAGGAGGAGGAGGTATCAACTGATGTTGATGACCGTAATTTTCATGTAACTACATCTTCTTTGCCTGTAAATTGTGAACTCAATACAATGAAACATGTAATTAAACAGGTTGAGGAGGAATTCGGAGATGAAGCAGCTCATGGAGAGCAAGAGCCAAGTCAGAGGGGAGATGAGGCTGAACCAAGGGATGACCAGCCACAGGAGGGAGACGATCAAACAGACTGGCACACGAGCGACGACGAGTCTGTCGGATCCATTCGACCAGTCGAGTTTTGGTCTGAAAATACTGTAAGGCAAAGAATGGGCGTTTCAAAGGAATATGGGAAGAAAAAGCTGAGTGAAGAACAGGTTCAGATCAAGTTCAATGGCAACAAAGAGAATGCAGAAAAGTATAAGAAGTTGCAGAAGATGATAGTGCCAGATAAGGGGTTCAGACCCGATGCGTTGTCACACCCCACTGTTGAGACTTTCTACAGAAATCAAGAGTGGGGTAACTTCATGCTGCATCACGATGAAGATGGCTTCGTGGAACTAACAAAGGAATTCTTCTGCAACATTGATAAAGATGCCAGAACAACATGGATTCGTGGACAAGTGATTAACATTGCACCTGACTGGCTGAATCAGTTCTTCGAGACTCCAGATATCCGAAGTGAATTTCCCCCTGATGAGATCATGACAAAGAGAGCCAAAACGAGTGAATATGCGAAGTATGCAACCTTGGCTAACAGCATGACAAGCGTGACCGCCCCTGGACACACATTCAATGCAAAATGGCTGCGGATACAGTTCATGCCAACTTATGAGTTCTACATGTCCAAGATCCGGCCCAACTCGCATCCGCACACCACATCTGGAAATGTGCTAATGGGATTTGCAAGAATGTGGAGCGGAGCAAAACTAAATGTAGGGAGGCATGTATTCGAGGTGATGATAACCCGGATAAAGGATAGACAGGTGCTGTGCTATCCGAATCTGATTAGGAGAATCTGCATAGCTCAGGGAGTTGATCTGAGCGCTTTCGAGGGTGACACAGTGGTGAAAGTGAACCCACCCATCAGTGTGCCGAGACTCCCCCTGTGTGAGAGTATCAGTTACTCTCTCCCCCAACTGTTCGTCAGAGGAGATTCAGACGCTCAATCCTCTTTCATATCGGGTGGGCAAGCATCAAGAAAACGAAAGAGGCAGCCCAAGACAAAGAAGGGAACACAGAACACCTGTGCTGATGCAGGACCTTCGAATGTTCAAGAGGAGCCTCCTGCGGACCAAGAACGGACTGAGATTCCAATTCCACCTCCGACTCAACCTCAACCTCAGATGCCTCCTCAAAGCCAGAACGTATCTCAGTTCCCTGCTGATTCCCAAACGATTGAGATGGTGAGCAGAATGAGTCAGTCTATGCTCGAGGGAATGAAGTCCATGACTGATGTAATTATGGCAAGGCAAGATGAACAACAGAAAAGGGCAGAAGAGGAGCGTGAAGAGCGAAGGAGGGAGAGAGAGGAAGAACGCCAAGAGCGTAGGAGAGAAAAGGAAGAGAAACGGAAGGAGAAGCAGGAGAAGGAAAGGAAAGAGGCGGAATTCAGGCAAATGATGATGGAAAGGGAAGAGCGCATACATAGAGAAAGAGTGGAGAGTGAAGAAAAGCAGCGCAAGATGATGGAAGCACTGATGCAAGCACTCATCAGTCAACTCCCCAAGCCACCCCCACCTCCATCAGGTGTCGCGGAGCCGTCGAATCAGCCAGAAGAGAAAACAGATTGAGCGTGTAATTGTCATTTCAATCGAGCATAATTGTAAATATCATATAAGAGAATTTCATTTCCCTTGTGCAAAATCGTTCTGATTGCAATGGAATCTCTTGTAATTGATATCATTCACTGTTTTAATTTTGGAATTTTGCAGTCCAAACAATTTTATTCTTGAAAAGATGTCTGCACAGTCCAAGATGAATAAGTGACTGTCAGGCCAAAAATATGCTGTTGGCATACTCAGTATGTCAGCAGTGCCTCTTTACTGCTTTCAATTAAATAACCAGCGAAAATATGCATAAAATTGCTCTAAATTCACATGTTGAATTTAGGCTTGTGATTAAATTTTCAAACTTTTAAATTGGGATAATATAATTGAGAACATGCATGACATGAATTCCTGAGGTTTTGAGCTATAAAAATTTAATGATGCGATCAGCTTATTGGGTAATAAATCTGCATGTTAGAGATTTTGATTGAATAAATTGTTAGAATTAGGCTTCGATTAAATTTGAGAATATTGTATGACATGAATCAACCCAACCTTGTGAGATTTGAGCCATGAGTCATTTTTACTCATTCATTTTCTTTGATGTGTGAATCATTTTGATTAAAGGAAACTAGAACTTGCGATTGGGACCGATTCAAGACCATGCCATATTCCCGAAATCGAGCGTATGATCGAGGCACTTAGAAAAACCCAAATTTTTGGCCTTCTTTTGAATTCCAAACCCAAAAATATTTTCCCTTTAGAATTAACCACTTTGAGCCTTTAAGCCTAATTTTTCTTTGAAGCCCTTTATATTGTTCCAAGCCTTCTAAAAAGACCAAAAAAAATTCAAACCCAAGTGTGCAAGAATAAATTTTATCAAGGCATTAAATTTATGATCATGAATTCATCAAATCGGTATTCAATAAACCGATTCAAAAAAAAAAAAAAAAGAGAGAGAGAGAAGTTGAATTTCATTCAACATCAGTAAATTGCAAATGACAAAGCAAATTAGACATAGTCTAATGTCATGCAATAGAAAAAGAAAAGCAAAAGAAAGAAAAACATATTTATGATCATAAACTTTTAAATAAAAATATGCCATTCCTGCCACTTCTTAACCCAATAAATTCCTTTTCCTATCCAATGTTACAACCGTACGCCCCGTTATAACCCGTAAATAAGACCTCGTGATCTCGATTTGAAGAAATGAGCCGGTGGCGAGTTGGTCTGATTGCAAGCATATGGGAGAATTTAATTAAAACTGATTATGAGCGTTCACTAACTGAACCCCAATTGAGAGTGAGTGATCTTTCCGATTCTCTTATAAGTGAGGCTCTGTTTCATTAAGAATGTTCATGTCATGCCCTAATTCTAATTTTTAATCTTTGCATTTTTCAAACATGATGTTCATGAAGGATTGATAATACTGTTTGATTTGTAGGCCCGATATGGTGAGCAAGTATCATTTCATTAAACACTGCAATCAATGGAATTTAATAACTTGTAATTTTTGATTGTCTTATCCCAATCCATAAAGGATGTGATTTATGAAGCCACGAAAATGAATTGAATATGTAGAGTCCGTGTTCTTAGGAACATTGACTCTGACTGCTCGGGGACGATCAGTATTAAATGTGAGGATGTTGATAATGGCCAGAAATGACCATTATTTTCAATCCATTTCCGTGTCTTAAACGGGCATTTGATCGCATTCCGGTCTTACATTAAGTAAGAAAGCAGTCGAATTGGACTAATTTATGCATAATTGTAAAAATAATAAGCTGGTGTGAAAAAGGCATAAATATGTAATTTTATTACATAGTTATGTTAGAAAAATCCAAAAACATGAGAAAAAGAAAAGGAAACAAAAAGATGGGAAAAAGATAGAAAAGCCCACAAAAAGAATATTTTCGGCCCATCTGGCCCAATCCAGCAGGCCCAGGAAGACCTTTGTCGCGGAAGCCCCGTGGCGCGATGCAGTGTTCCGCGACAAAGGAGGGGTTCCGCGACCAAGTGGCCCTGATGAAGAAGAGACCAGCCAAGCCCCTTGGCGCGATACCTTTGTCGCGATGCGCTGTTCCGCGACAAAGGTCCATTCCGCGACCAAGATACATTCTTAGAGACACAAGACCCAGTCGAGAAGCTTTGCCACATGCAGTGTGTTCCG
This sequence comes from Hygrophila difformis, assembly GCA_030278955.1. NCBI lineage: Eukaryota > Viridiplantae > Streptophyta > Magnoliopsida > Lamiales > Acanthaceae > Hygrophila > Hygrophila difformis. The sequence continues at coordinate 12,300 of JAOANR010000234.1, read as the reverse complement.
CGACCAAACTTGGTGCTCCGAGACAAAGCTGTGATGTGTGTGATGTCTTGAGGCACAATGGGCTCAAATCAAGGCCCATGAGCTTAGGGTTTCCCCTCTATAAATATGAGGTGTTTCCTTTGAGCTAGAGGTTGGAAGAATTTTAGAGAAAATACTCACTCTTGAAGACAAGTGGGGAGTTCAGTAGTTAGTTTAGTTTAGGGTAGTTTAGTTAGATTTTCTTTTGTATTATTTAATTTATGCACTAGTTAGAAGTAGTTTACTGCACTTGGGTTAGATAGCCAGTTTTACACCTTGTTTCTTGTTCTAAACTTTTGTTTAAGGGTTTGTGGTACCCAAACCATGGGTATGAACAACACCGTTTAATAATATGGGAAAACATTCTCCATTTGTGTCCCAAAATCATGAAATGGGTCTCACACCCCATGGATCTTACTGTTTCGTTTTCCTTGGGTAATTTGACCCTCGTTTTGCATTTTAATGTCACTGCTTGGTGACTTTTTCTTGGGATAATGTTGCATGCTTATGGGTGATCAAGCTCAGATTAGGGTTTCTTAAGTTTTAAATTTGTTTTGTTTCTTTTATGTTCAAGCATGTTCTAGCTAGATTCAAATTCTGTTTTGTCATTTTGAGCTTAGTTTAGCTTTTGAATCTGAAATGGGTGAGATCACACATAATGCATGCCACTGTTCCATTTTACTTTTCTGACATGTGTACTGGACACACCTTTGTCGCGGAACAACTCTTGTCGCGGAACCCCGTTCCGCGACAAAATGGTGCTTTGGCGACAAGGGTGCCAAAGAACATTTGTTGACCATTATTTTTAAAACCCTTGGTCGCGAAACACCCCTTGGCGCGGAACCACGTTCCGCAACAAAATCTTGATTAGAGACCAAGGACCCAAATACTTGTGATTTTATTCTGGGAGGGCTTTGTCGCGGAGTTACCTTGTCGCGGAACCACGTTCCGCGCCGAAACCTCTTGTTCCGCGACAAGAATTATGCCTTGTCAAATTTTCAACCTTTTTGTCGCTATGCCCTTGTCGCGGAACCACGTTCCGCGACAAAATTTTCTTTGCTTAGCGACAAAACAACCCTAAACTTTCAAAATCCCATTTCCCTTATTTCCCACCCCCTTGTCGCGAAACCTTTGTCGCGGAGCCACGCTCCGCGACATAAAATTCTGCATCGCGACAAGGTGGCACCTCTTGCCAAATGTTCATTCTTCATCTCAATCCATTAATTAATTGAACCTTTATATTAATATTTTGAGGTTGAGATCCAATGATGTCAACCATGATCATTTTGATATAAAGAACTTTGTTCAATTCCCCATTAAAAGATTCTTCTACAAATGATTAAACTCTAGTGATCTAAGTATATAATCCGGACTGTAATTAATTAATTAATTATGGAATGAGTGATTATTTAGACATGAAGAGTGATTATGGATTTAATTCCATACCCTTGCATGAGAAACCAATGTCTCTCATGCAAGATGACCAAAAATATTTTTATTTTATTTATTTTGTCTTTTCCCGTAATGTGTGAAACAGTTAATAAGGAATATATCAGATTAATGTTGGCAGGTATTCCCACACGGATAACGAGCTCGTATTTTGTATATTAATTATTAATTGTTATTTTGCATGGTCCGGATAGCGGTCGGTGGAAGCCTTGGCGGTTCGTCCATCCGGGATTATAATAGCTGCTCAGCTAACTCCTATCCGGATACAGTTTCTTTTTCTTTATCTTAATTTCAAACCCGAATCTCGAACTGTGCCAACACTAGACGACATAGGTCAATGTCGTCTAGTAATTAAGGCAGCAAAGGAACATGTAGGTTTTTCTCCGATTCACAGATAGTGAGGGTCTGGATGATAGCGACCACTGTCATTTAAGATTATTCTGCTGTCTAAAATCATCTCACCTTAATGATTAGGGAATTGGACCACAGATAACTGCAATCCAATTAACCCTAATCAATTTTGCCACCTTTTTAGCCACAATAAATTCTTCTCATCTCCGGCTATTTCATCTCTGTGTATCAACTTCTGTCTAAACCCACCTTATATTTTGGGTTATTTAATTTTACACTTCTTTATAAAATTATGCATGATATTATTATGTAGATATTGTGGTCACTATTATTTTGGGATCCTTCCCTTGGACATAGAAGTCTTGATTTAAATCAGATGTTTCATAACAAATTTCCAACAAAAATTCCTTTATAAATCCGGATCTGAGTAAGGGATAAATTCGACAGTTATGACTAATTCACATCCGACTGGGGGTTGATTTTGGGAAATTAGAAGCAGAGTCAGCGATTAGGTCTCACCTAGACTGAAGGGATCTGTGTTTTAATTGAGAGTCTAGTACCTGATAGGGAATGATTTTCAGATTGATTATTTTCCAAAATTGCTGTTTGTTGGAAATCTTGTATTAAATATTGCACTGGGTCAGATTCCACTTGGATTCCGATAAGGTGTGACAGATAATACTAGAGGAACAACATTCGGGCCTTGGTTATTTTCTAAGGTAGGGTTGAGTATTCTTTCAACTGCTATCTTCTTCTGCCAAAGCCTATTTTTGAGTCCTGAGTGAGTGCATCCGGAACGAACTAATTTTATTAGTTCGTTTCATTAGTTTGTATCTCATAACCACCCGACGAGAAGTGAACACTGCGAGCGGTTCACCGAGAATAGGGAATTCTTGATCCACATCCGGTCATTCTGACTAGGGGCTTTCTTTACTACCAGGGTCAGACTTTCAAAAACCTCCGAGTGATAGGATTTTAAATGCTTTCTTTATCGCTTTCTTTTAACTGCTTTCGTTAGAGGTCACTCGGTTGTATTGAGAGTTGTGTAACTGCTACTAGGACAGAGAGTCAAGGGATAGTTTAGGGCTTGATTAGAATCTTTGGGTGTGACATGGGGGAATGATAGCAGTACTTGGCATCTCAATAAATGATTTGTCGGGTGTTGCTTGTCCACCACAGATAAATAACATACCTCTGCGCGGGGGCAGTTGTATATCTGTGGCATCTTAGATTTTGTTGTCTTAAGGCATGTAAATCCTTACTGTAAGTACCTGTCTGTTAAAGGGAACATAGTATAGGAAGCATGAGAGTTAGCTAACTGATGAATTATCCCAAACAAAGATCTGTGTATTAAAATGGAAGTTTAACTGTGTTTCATCTGAATCTTGTCCAATCTTTATTCTTTTCTCCCTGTCCCTTCTGTCTCATTTTAAATCTGCTTTCTTAGATAATTTTAACCGCTTTCTTAGAATAATTCTATTGCTTTCTTAGATTAAATTTAATTCGCTTTGTAGAATAATTTTATCTGCTTTATTTTGATTGCTTTCATAGCTTAGTTTAAATTATGTCAAGTAGTTGTTAGTCATTTCTCAAACTTGAATCGAGTAACCGAGTGGAAAATCTTAGTAAACGGCGTGGGCCCTGCTTCTATCGCACATCCTCCAGTGAACGATCCGGTACTTACTATAAATACTGCAATTTTTGACTCCGTGCGCTTTCGGGGGCACAGTTTCTTGGCACGAGTAAATAAAAATGTGATTTTTCAGAAAATACTCATGTAGTGGGAATCTGCCGAAAGTTTCATGGTAGGTAATCTCATGACATGAAATCATGAGAAGTATCGTGGCACATGTGCCGGGGACCCTCAGTGTGACAGGCTGAAGGTCAATCTATCCCGGTTGTACCATGAGACTTGTCAAAAGTTTCATGACATGAGAGGACTGCAGCGCCATTTGAAATTAAAGCACCCCACCTGAGTAATAAAGAGTAACAACCTTAATATATCCCTAAACCCTTTCCCACGACTCATAACTCCTATCATTTAATAAAATCAAACCTGATATATTTTATAAAAATATACTCGTGTTAATGAAATTTGTCAAAAGTTAGGTCTCCATTAGACCGAATTGATCCCAGTCCCACTCCCCTATATATATGCTTTCCCTCTCTTCCCTCTCACTTTCACTTCCGCACTTACGAAAATCCCCAACCCCCTCTCGCGACCCTTCGTCTTCCTCGCGAAACCAGAGCTCAAACCCGAACTTCACTCCATCCAAATCACTCCCAAGCTTTGTAAATGGCGTCTTCATCTTCTAATCCGAGTGGAAGCATGGGGTAAGTTCTCTATTTCCGGTTTCGTGCCCCATTGTCGCGATTCCAGTTTGTATTTTCGTGTGTTTTTGAGGAATCGGGGGTGGGGAAGGGATTGTAGCCTGCTTTGATGTTGGGGAAGGTCGCATTGTGGTCAGAATATGTTCGGAATATGTTGGGCATGGTCGAAATAGCTTAAAACAATGTTAGTAGAACCTAGGGCTTTTCTTGTTTCTGTTCGAACCTGCCATTGTTGATGTTTTGAAGCTTATTGTGTTCAAGAATGGTGTTTACTTTGAAAAATTTTGGGTTCCAAAACCCTCAAAAATTCTGTTTTTGTCCATTGTGTAAAATTTGGTTGTCATTTCATTTGTTGATGACTGTGATTACACTTAGAAAACTGTGATGATGGTGATTACATGGGTAGCTTTTCCATTTTGCTCCTGTACCACTGTTTTGATATGTGTGATGATGATGATTGAATAAGCATGATTGATTGAGTGAATCTATTGTGTTGAGTTCTTGAAGCATGATTTGTTGGCAAAATTCTCTTTTGAAAAATGTTGACATTTGTGAACTGTATTGAACTTTATTGTGTGTTTGTTTACATGTACTGCCTTTGTGAATTTTGCTAATAAAAGTTTTGTGGGTACCTAGTTGACCACATCATGCAAACTCAACTGAAAAGTTGATGTTTGTAATAAACATGGAAACATGGGTTACAAACAAAACCATGCCAAAACTTTTCCTGGCATGTGTTTCTCAAACACTGTTGGTTTGGCATTTATGTATAAAAGAGACAAAAAGTTGGTAGGATTCCTTGTTTTGCTTCATTAAGTGTTTGACTTGTACATATGGATATGTGGGGAATCAACAAAGTGTAGTAACTTTGCTCACTTTTCATCACCTAGTATCCATACAAAAATTCAAATGGGGGACCACTCATACCCCCAATTTTATTAAATAAAAAGTCAACACTTTGTATTAAAATCTAAAAAATAGTCTTTGTGTGTTTGTGTTAGTTTATTTTTATTTTTATTTTTCCTTAATCCATTGCCTCATGCTAGCAATTGCATCATTCATTATGTGCATTTATTCTCCATCATTGAATTTTATTTTTCTCTCATCCCGTCTCACATGTTTTAAATCACTTTTATAAGTGATTAAAAATCAAAATTTTCTTTCGTAGGCTCAATAGCCTATAAAAAATCCATCTTTTGGTCTCTTGACCATTTGAAAAATCCTTAGACTATTTTTTTAGTCTAAGAAAAATTATAAGGGTCCAAGACTCTTATTTTTCATATTTTCCCTGGTAACTATGTGTGTTCAATAAAGTTAGATTTTATAATCTAACTCTGTATCTTAGTACCTATCTTTTGCCTCAATAAATTTAAGTGAAAACAATTAACTCACATTTAGAGCAAGGCTCAAAATGTGAGGATGTTGATTTTAAATTTGATTTAATACCCCCCATTTTTCGCAGAGGCATCATCTTCCCAGACCCAGATCAAGAACATGAATGAACTAAGCTGCTGGACCTGCCACTGGATCTGTTAGGGGAAATCCTCTCCCGTATAGGAGAGGATGACATCAAAAAGGTATTCACTGCCAAGAAAGTATGCAAGAAGTTCAGAACTGCAGGAAATCTCCCCATTGTCTACAGAAGGTGTGAACTAGAAACCACCATCATAAAAATCTGGGACCAAGGAATCAAAGGACAAAAGGAGGAACTCCTCCGTACATGTGAGGAGGCAGGGAACTTTAACCTCCAACTCATCCCAGCTTTACAGGCATTCGGAGCAGGGGACGAGGAAGGAGCCTGCGAGTTGCTGAGACCCGGGATAGAGGATAATCACAAGGCTTCAATCTTTGTAAGGGGATTCATGCTGCTGAGCAAGCTGGACAATGATCAGGTCCAACAAGGGATATCAATGATCGACAAAATGGCAACAAACGAATTAGTCCTGAAATATGTGGGCACCAACGTTCTCTCATGGTTGATAGAGAGCTTGGAGACCCCCGATTTGTTTGGTGACCAAGAGCCCAGGGTCTACTGTCCAAGGATACATGAGGACCTAGGAGAACTGGGCGAGTACGACTTTTGTCTTCCCTGTAGCTTGACAAACTTCGTCCACTGGAGCAGAGTCTTCTTTCAAGGGTAATAGAAGAAGGATGTGGAGGGAAGATTAGATCTATATTAACTGTATTTTTGTCTAATCTAAACTTAAAACATCAATTAGGAGATATTTTGAATTTTGATTTTTGTGTGCAAACTCGATCCGAGAACACAACAATCTCCTGTAACTAATGTAATTGATGTAATTATTGCTTTCCAAAAGAGAATTTCGCTTTGAGTTCTCAAAATATTTTGAAAAAGATGTGTGGCAGTCCAAGATGAATAAGTGACTGCCATGCCAAAAACAAAGCTGTAACATGCTTGCATGTTCACAACGTCTTTTTACTGCTTTCAATTAAATAACCAGCATAAAACAAGCATAAATTTGTCACCTAAATTCACATGTTGAATTTAGGCTAATGATGAAAATTTCAAACTATTAAATTGGGATAAAATAATTAAAAATATGCATGATAAAAATTCTTGAGGTTTTGAGCTATAAAATCTAATGATATGATCACTTGAAAAGAAAAATAAACTTTCAGATTGAGAATTTGATTGAATAAATTGCAAGAATTTTTCAAAGGCTAAGTTCAAGAATAAATTTATGACATGATCAAACCATACCATGTGAGATCTGAGCCGAGTCATTTTTACTCATTATTTCTTTGATTGTGTGAAAATCAATTCGATTAAAGGAAACTAGAACCTGCAATTGGGACCGATTCAAGACCATGCCATATTTCCGAAATCGAACATATGATCAAGGCACTTAAAAAAACCCAAATTTTTTGCCTTCGTTTGAAATCCAAACCCAAAAATATTTTCCCTTTAGGATTAACCACTTTGAGCCTTTAAGCTTAATTTTTCTTTGAAACCACTATATTTTCCTAACCTTATAAAAAGACCAAGAAAATCAAACCCAAGTGTGCATGAACCTATTCCACTAAGGCATTATAGTTTATGATCTTCAAAAAGAAAACATCAATCGGCATTCAGAAACCGATTCAAAAAAAAAAAGAGAAAAAGAAGAAAAGAAAAGAAAAAGAAAAAGAGAAAAATGTTGAGATCCATTCAACAAAAATAAATTGCAATTGACAAAACAAATTAAACATAGTCTAATGTCATGCAATAGAAAAGAAAAACAAAAGAAAGAAGAAATATTGATGATCATAGATTTTAAATAAAAACATGCCAAGTTATGGTGGAATGGATTCGTGCCACTTTTTAGCCCAATAATTCCCTTCCATACCGATGTTACAACCGTATGCCCCGTTATAACCTTCAATAAGACCTCAGGATCTCGATTTGAGAAAATGAGTAGGTGGCGAGTTGGTCTGATTGCAAGCTTATGGGAGAATTTGATTGAATTTGATTATGAGCGTATTGTCCAAAATCCAATTTGAGAGTGAGTGAAATTTTCGTTTCTACTATATGTGAGGCTCTGATTTGATTGATTAATGTTCATGTCATGCATGAATTCAAGAATTAAACCAATGAGATTTTCTATACACATATTCAAGAAGAATTAACAATAATGATTGATTTGTATACCGACTCAAGTGAAAAATATCATTTCATTAAACACTGCAATCAAGAGAGTTTAATACTTTTAATTTTGATTATCTTATCCCAATATAAAAAGAATGAAATTTTTGAAGCCACGCAAATGGATTGAATGTGCAGAGTCCTTGCTCTTAGGAGCATTGACTCTGACTGCTCGGGGACGATCAGTATTAAATGTGAGGATGTTGATAATGGCCAAAATTGTCCATTGTTTCCAATCCATTTCCGTGTCTGAGACGGACACTTTGATCGTATTCCCATCTTATTTTAATAAGAAAACAGTTGAATTCGACAAATTAAGGCGAGTTTGTAAAAACAATAAGCTGGTAATGAAAAACACAAAAATATGCAATTTTAATTGCATTTGTGTTAGAAAAATCAAAAAAACATGAAAAAAGGAAAAAGAAAAGAAAAAGGAATGAAAAGATGGGCAAAAGAATAAAATAGCCCACAAAAATGAAATTTTTGGCTAAGTGTTGAAAGGCAATTCGATTTACACCGAATTGCCCATATAAACCGAATTGCTGAAGAATAAAGAAGAACAATAGACCAAGTGTTGAGAGGAGAAGCAAGATACCCAATTCGGTCTATGCAATTCCGTCTACACCGAATTAATTGCATAGACCGAATTGATTCAAGACAAGGAAGCCAAGCAGGAGACCATGAGCAATTCGACACAATCAATTCGGTCTACACTATACCGAATTGATATTGAAGACCACATCCCAGCCAAAGATCAAGAAAGAAAGACTTCAAGCAATTCGATATCCACCAATTCGGTCTAAACCGAATTGCATGTGAAGACTGAATTAAGTTCAAAATACATCCAGATGAAGCTGAGGAGCACGTGGAAAAAGCATGTCATTGCTAATGGGCTCTGATGGGCCTAAGGTTTTGAAGAACAAGTATAAAAGCCAATTCTCACCAACACTGAAGATATCTCAGAACACAGAATACAGTTCCAACCCTAATTCTTGGAGAGGACGAGGGGTACCAAGTTCTTCACCCCTTAAGGGTTAGGTAGGTAGATTAGTTAGATTATTTTTATGCACTTTAGATTAGTTTTTGCTGCTTTGATGTTAGTTTAATTTGTAAAGCTGTTACTACCACTTAGAGTAGCCATTTTCCATATTTTTAACATGCTTTGTAGTTAGAATGAACTCAACCTTCAATCTAATGATGGTTTTGGGTTATTTACTTTGTTTTCAAGTGTTTAATGTAAACCTTCAAGTGTTTACTTTAGGTTTTAATCCATGCTTTTACCCACTGAATCATGCATAATTATGGATAACCACAACATATTTACAAGTATGGCTGCGAGATGACATTGATGTGAAATGAGTGATGGGTCAATTCCATCTATCATAAACCACATCAACTTAGAAACCGCAGTGATATTTGTGAACACAAAAACACACTTACGTGAAAATCACATGTAATTCGGTCTAAGGCAATTCGGTCTACACCGAATTGCCCATGAAGACAGAATTGCAGTATATACCGAATTGCCCATGAAGACCGAATCGCATGATAAAAATGTTGGTTGTTCATTTCTTCATGTAGTTCCCATGCAATTCGGTCTATGCAATTCAGTTTATACTGAATTGCACACATAGACCGAATTGACTTGGAAACCACATTGTATGCATTATCATCCCTTCATGCCTTAGTTTATTTTTCCTTGTTAAACCAATTCGATTTGCCAATTCGGTCTATACCGAATTACCCTGGTAAATCGAATTAAACACTCCTTTTGAAGCAAATGCCTTAGCCAAATTTGAGTAAGGGGATAACCCCATCAATTCGGTTTGTCCAATTCGGTCTACACCGAATTGCTTGACAAACCGAATTAGATGATGCTATTTCACATCCTTACCATGATTAATTTGGTAAGATAATACTTCATTTCTCATGCATAATCAATTCGGTTTATATTGCACCTAAACCAGTAGACCGAATTGACCTCTTCTTTCTATTTTAAAATTCCAAAAATATTTTACTTCCTGAGTTGTGTAAGTTGCATGGATGTATTGGGCTTAGGCCCATTGCATCTAATTTTATCCATTACACTCCTCAACCCATTAGTGTCTAAAATTATTGTGTGACTAATACTTACACAATACCCAAAAACATTCTTTTAACTTCATCTTTTCTCATTAATTGTGTGTATGAATGGGTAATAAGGAATATCACAGATCAATGTTGGCAAAAAGGTCTCTTCACCGGGATAACGATTAGCTCGTCTTCTGTGTATTAATTATTACTCGTTATTTTGCATGGTCTGATTAGTGATTGGTGGAAGCTACGGCAAAAAGGTCCCTTCACGGGGATAATGATTAGCCACTCAGCCAATTCCTAATTAGATACAGTTTTCTTCTCTTTATCTTAATTTCAACCTGAATTTCGAGCCATAGTAATATTAAACAGTGTCGATCAACACTGTTATAATCGTATTATAGTAAGAAAACATGTGGGTTTTTACTCTATCATGGATAGTAAGACTCTTGATGATAGCGATCACTGTCATTAAAGGTTCCTTACTGTCTAAAAATCATTCCATCTGGAATAATTGGGAACTGGATAGCAGATGTTTGCAGTCCAGATAACCCCAGTTATTTTTGGCATTCTTTTTAGCCAAATTCTTCTTTTCTCAAGGCTAATCCATCGTTATGTATCAAATTCTGTCTAACCCCTCCATATATTTTGGGGTATTTTATTTTACTTATCATATACATGTATGCATGCTATTATTATGTAGATATTGTGGTCTATAATATTTTGGAGATACTTCTCATTGGACATAGAAGTCTTGATTTAAATCAGATGTTGCATAATAAATTTCCACAAAAATCACTTTATAAAATCCGGATCTGAGTAAGGGATAATTTCACAGTTATGACTAATTCATCTTTTACTGGGGGTTGATTTTGGGAAACTAGAAGCAGAGTCAGCGATTAGGTCTCATCTAGACTGAAAGGCTCTGTGTTTTAATTGAGAGTCTAGTACCTGTGTAGGGAATGGTTTTTAAATATCAATTGTTTTCTCAAAATTACTGTGTGTTGGAAATCTTCTATTAAGTATTGCATCGAATCAGTGTCCACTTGGATTCAGATAAGATGTGATAAGTAATACTAGAGTAACATTATATAGGCCTTGGTTAATTTCTAAGTTAGGGTTGAGTATTGTTTCAACTACTACCCTCTCCCGCCAAAGCCTAGACTTGAGTCTTGAGTGAGTACATTCGGATTAGATCTTCACAGGTCTGTTCCACGCAGTTTGTATCTCATAACTAACCAGATGTTATAAGCCTTGTGGCTTACTGATATTTGAGAAGTTCTAAATCTGCATCTGGTCACCAAGACCAGGGGCTCTTTTATACTAACGGAATGAGATAGCTTTTGAGAATTCCGAGTGATAGGTTTTTAAATGCTTCCTTTACTGCTTTCTTTACCGCTTACCTTTAAATGCTTTTATAGAGGTCACTCGGAAGAATTAGAGGTTGGCCGTCGGTTGTAAGGTTTAAGAGTTGTGGATTAGTTCGGGATTTTATCTAGACTATTGGGTGTGACATGGGGGATGATAGGAGTACTTGGCATGTCAACTAATGATGTGTTAGGTGTTGCTTATCCACCATAGAGAAGTAACATACCTCGGCAGGGGGAGTTATTAATCTGTGGTATCTTAGAAATTGAGGTCTTAAGAGCATGTAAATTCTGACTGTAAGTACCTGTCTGTTAAAGGGAACATAGTCTAGAAAGCATGAGAGTTAGCTGATTGATGAATTATCCCAACCAACGATCGGTGTAATAAAAATGGAAGTTTAATTGTGTTTCATCTGAATCTTGTCCAATCTTTATTACTTTCTCCCTGTCCCTTCTGTCACATTTTAAATCTGCTTTCGTAGAATAATTTCATCTGCTTTCTTAGCATAATTTCTTATTGCTTTCTTAGAATAAATTTATTTACTTTTTAGAATAATTTTACCCTGCTTTGTAGAATAATTTTATTGCTTTCATAATCTAGTTTAAATTATGTCAAATAGTTGTTAGAAACTAATGCAAAACCTGAAACGAGTAACTGAGTGGAAAATCTTAGTAAACGACGTGGGTCCTGCTTCTATCGCACATCCTCCAGTGAACGATCTGGTCTTACTATAAATTACTGCAATTTTTGACACCGTGCGCTTTCGGGCCACAGTTTCCTACATGAGTATATAAAAACGTGACAACCTATAAACATATCCCTAATCCCAACTCCATCTTCATAATTGGTTTCATTAAATAAAATTAAACAAGGATTATTATTTTTCAGAAAATACTCATACAGTGGGAAATTGTCAAAAGTTTCATGGACTGAAGGTTCATGATACAAAGGTAGAGGCGATCTCATAATGGAAACCACCCACGAACGTACATGAAGTCCGAAAATTCTTGGGTCTATGTGGTTTCTTTTGGAGATTCGTTCTGAACTTCAGTTTAATTGCGACACCC
>JAOANR010000233.1:0-29247 GCA_030278955.1 Hygrophila difformis | reverse complement strand
ATATAGATAGAAATTCGACATTTGAGTTTTACTATTTGTATAAATTAAACATGTTAGAAAACAAAGAAAGAAAAAAAAAAAAGAAAAAAGACAAGCTCATTCCTGAAATGGAAGAAAATATTTGTGCTAACTTTCATTGGCATTTTCACTTTTAACTATTTTGGGAAAGACTGTTACCACCTTGAAGGAATTTTTATGTTTTTCAAAAAAAAAAAAAAAAAAAACTGATGCTTATTTTTTATACTAAATGGAAAAAGGCATTCATTAGCTAGGTATTATCTTTAATTATTATCATATCATATATTCCATGTTACATGTTTTAAAACTTAGCTAGGTAGGCGGCCGTATGTATGTATGTATGTATATATGGTGGACGAAATATACGAGGAAAATAGTGGAAATTTTAACTTGCAATAACTGATAGATAGTAGTATATTATTGCAATTGGCAATATTTATATTTATATATTACCAAAAAAGAAAAGAAATATTTTTATTATAGTGGAGTCTTTTTTTATCTTTTCTCATAGAGTGGGGCCAATTATTAATATAATGTATCTCATTCTCCATTTCAAGGGTTTCTAAATTAAATAGCTACTATAGAAATTATGTTAAAGATTTTCTCAAAATAAATCGAATAATGCAGAATTCAGTGTTTTTTTAAAAAAAAAATTAATAAATGAGAAGGGAATAGCTTAGTTCGTTCAAATAATTAAGATTCAAACAACGGAAAATTGATATCTTATCTATTTGTACTATTACTATTCATTTTTGTCATTTAGTTCTTTCAAATTTTGGTTAATGGACGTATTTATATTACTAGGAAATAACGTGCTGGGGAAAAATATTTAATATTAAATATACCGCATACAGCACATACCGTACCGTAAGATTTCGGTATGGTAACAGTATAAATTTTTGATACTGCGGTATACCGTTACTGTCCCGAACTTCGATATATACCGCGATATTGGTATGTTGGTATGTACCGATTCTTCGGTATGTCGGTATATATCGCGATACCGGTATATACCGCAATACCGATATGCTGGGATATAGAGAATGTTCGGTATGTCGGTATATACCGCAATACTGGTATGTCGGTATGTAGCGAATGTTCAGTATGTCGATATATACCACGATACCGGTATGCTGGTATGTACCGAATGTTCGGTATATCGGTATATACCGAACTTACTGAAATGTCGGTATGGCAATGGTATGGAAATATTTCATACCGAAAATTTCGGTATACCGATCTACCGAAGATCGGTATACCGAAAGGTTCGGTATGGCAACGGTATGAAATTTTTCATACCGTAAAGTTTGGTACGGTATACGGTACAGCGAAATTTTTTCGATATACCGTACCGCCCTACCCCTAGGAAATATATATATATATAGACATACAAACACACTTTAAAATACTCCATAAAACCTTACTAAACTACTTTTTTTTAGAAGTCATTAAAGGTCTAAGAAATGGGTGGTGATATCCCATACCACCCAAATTACAAAGGAAGGGATAAGGGGCTATGTGGGGATCGAACCCCGACCTATAGGTTGGGAGTCGGGGACTTGACCACTAGGGTAAGTCCTCAACCCCAAACCTTGTTGAAACTACTTAATTGTGGTTATGAATTCATAACCACAATTAAATGGATGTTTTTTCGGTAATTGATTGTATAATAAGTACACAATTTCAATGATTTCATATTTATTTAGAATATGGCGTATATATATTCTGAAGAAGTAACATCATGTTATTTTTAATACCAAAATTTTCAGTTTCTCTAAATAAATAAATATATATACGACATAAATAGCTTATAATTAGAAACGACATAAAAAATACCCATTTTTTGTAATACACTTATTAAACAAGAAATTGTAAGCATTTAAACTTGATGACCGAAAGAAGAATGATATCATAATTTTGTCATATATTTCGTACTCTAAATAACTTTATTGCAATGAATTTGAGTATGTGTTCTTTCAATTTTATATTATTGTAATTGTAAATTCGAAGGATGCTTCAACTCGGAGTTATTTTAAAACATTTATATCAATTCAAAATATTTCTATCCAAACGAGGTATATACTCCTGTTTCTGTTTTTGTACACATCATTCCAACTAAGAGATAAAACTAAATGAGTCTCAAAATATGAATTTTGCAATTATCAAGAGAAATTCATTAATTATGTTTTTCTATAACTATTTAATTTATGAGTTAAACATGCTCTCCATCATTAATATTTCTATATATATCATTCTAATCCTGAGGGTTTTTATTGGTCTTGAAATATCTTTAAACTTTGAAATTAGTTTTGATGCTTAGTAAAGCTAAGGGTAAATCTCACCCCAAATCATTTTCATATTAGTAAGACTCGAACTTGATATCTTGTTTAAACGACTAATTAAATATTCATACCACTACACGAATCAATTGTTTTTTTTTCTTATGATCTTTTATTTATATATTTAAAGCGGTTTTCGAATTATAAAAATGTTTAAAACAACAAGTGTATTAAAAACATGTGGCGTACGTTTAACGTTTTAAAAAAATTGTAAAAATAGTTGACAAAAAGGTTCTCATAACATCTCCCATTTGCATTATAATAATAAAAAGAAAATGAAAATATAACGAAAAGAAAAAGGATAGTTGTGGCGACAAATATTGTCACTTAATTTTGAATTGTCGTCGGTGACAACTATATATAAAAATATTTTCCTTGTGTATTTTAATTTCATAATTTAATTACCGTTTCTTTTTAATTGTTTTCTTATCGTAGGTAAATAGTTTTTTGGCTTTACATATCGTAGGTAAATAGTTAATCGTTAAAAAGAAACAAATTAAATTGAATATGTAGTAAGTTTCACGTAACTTTGACCAACTACAATTTTCTATATACATACATACCAAATTAGGGTTTTTTTTTTTTAAAAAAAAAAGTAGTCTTCCTGATCCTACTTCCGAAATGAATAAATAAATAATAAAACATCCATGTAGGCTTTCGCCTGGTGGATAAGCATTAAGAATTGGCCAATTCAATACGTATTTTTTTTACAAAAAATATTAATACTTATATCGACAAAAGTGTGTGAGAATCCAAGTCAAACAATTTATAATAAAGAAAAAGAATAGGGGGTCGAATAAGAATAAAATCTTAACTATAAAATTAGAAGTTATAAGACATGACCATTTAGACCAAGTCTATATTTCTCAGACCCTTTTGAAATTACACAAAAATAAATAAATAGTATAAACAAATATAAATACGAAAAAGCCCTTGGGGTCGTAACTCGTAAGCCTGGGATATTTTTATGATTAAAATATAGTGTATATTGGCAAGTGGGAAGTTTGGCAAATTGGGGTAATAAAGAAAAAGGACCAAAAGGGACGGTCTGGATTGGATATAAGAATATTCCAATGCAGAATCTCCTCAAATCGAAGCTCACAATTTGTCAAATTGGGAAGGGATACATTGTATACAAACCCCCAATTGCCCATTGCCCCCGTGGCGTGTGGACAGCACGTGTCTTGCAAGTGGTGTCCTTTTTCTTTCTTCTTTTGTCTTTGTTTTCCAATAATCTATTCCCAACTGGCTTTCAAAACCATCAACTTTGCCCCTTGTTTCTCCCCGCTTCTTGTCCCCCCTGTCTGACCTGTCATACACCCTCTCTTACATTATTATTATTATTATTATTATTATTATTATTATTATTATTATTATTATTATTATTATTATTTCAATTCAAAATTCTACTACTATATAAGTCTTCCTTAAATAAATAAATAAATAAGGGTACCTGTGGCTGTGGGGGCTTCAAAGAAAAAAACAAATTGCCACTAGGTTTTGGTCCTGTAGATATACAGTACAGGCAGTGTCGTCTGCATTCGTTATTAGCTAGGGTTCATTATTATCTTAATTAAAGTTTTTTGTTGTGTATACTATATAGTAGTATACGTCACGGACCTTATTAAGAGTAGATACAAAATTAGGGCTAGATTCATTTTAAGACAATAATAATATTTATATATCCAGCTTGTTTCATCCCCCCACAAAAGAATACTAGTATTACATACCGAGGCAGTTCTCCTGTAGTCTGAAAAGAGATATGGCGACTCGGCTCCCACCCCATAAATCTCTTCGACACTCAAATACCTCTAGAGGTAAGATCACATGAAATATATATATATATATATGCTAATTATTAATTATATATATATATATACCACAGATAATAATTAATTTCATAAAATAGAGTACATATAGATATATTTTTGTAGAAAGCACCATTTCTGTGGTATCTGTTCACTTTTGAGATGCGATGTGAAGGTTTTTATTTTATTTTATTTTATTTTCTGCGCTCTTTTGGAACTTGATTTGATGATTCTGTTGTTGCTATTTTATCTCTATAAATTATAATTTTATGCACTTATGGTGAATTTGCATAAAATAATTAAACATACACCTATCTATCTTTATAAATATATATATATATATCATACAGATAGCCCCTTTTCTTCTCTTAATTAAATCAAACTTACTCATAGTTTTTCCCTACATCCCATAAATTCTAGGGTTTAATACATCATATAATAGTAAAAAATTATAAACTAAACCAAATAATTTGCAGACACATATTTCGATTCTATAAATGAAATACTTTTTATGGAAGGACCAATTTCATTGGATAGTTGTGTTATTCCTTTTTGCCTCTAAGATTCTAAATTACAAGTTACAACATATCGATGTATATGATAAGTTGGTGTGTTTAATTATTTTTTTTTTTATTATTATTATTATTTTTCTGAACTAAATCAGCATCAGCGCTATGGGTATTTATTATTGGTTGTTGAACTTTGATGAAAATAGGAGGATTCTCAATTGTAAGAGACAATTTGGGACGAGGAGATCACAGCCATGCCAAATCAAGAATGAGCACAGAACTCGATTTTAGTACACAACGAAAAACTCTTATCTTTCTCCTTTCTCTACTGAATTATGGTAACTAAGATTATTGGTCATGGTCAATCGATAAAGAAAACACTATTTTGTAAATAATGCAGGCATTGCAATGAGGCCATGGGATGATGGAAACGTGTTTTCAGTTGGTCAAAACAAGCACGACGGTGTTCTTAATGGTCTGCACAATGTGGATTCTCAGGTATATTTATACTCCTGCATTTACATAATTGTACTCAAAATTTAATATCATAAAGTATTAGTTACTACTATATTTGTTGTGAAATTTCGAAACTAATCTTCCAATTTGATCTAATTTTTACTAGTGTATAATGTATAGTGTATACCAAATCATTGCACAACTAGCTTGCAGATACTAAAATTTTAGGGTTACGTTTTAACTTCATTATTTTGAGAATTAAGGGTACATAACTTCATTCGTCAAAAAATATATATATATATATATATATATATATATATTTATTTCCCAGAATATTATTAGAAAAAATGGCATGCATGCATAATCACTAAAAAGAAAAAACAAATTCTTGATTTTAGTAACACCCTAAGAATATGCATCAAGAAATTGCACAATTTCATCTTAATTTGGTGGAACAAGATCATAAGTATATCACGATTTTTATATATCACATATAATATAATCTGGACTAACATGAGTTTTCATTTATGCTTTAACTTTTAGAATTTATAATAGTTAAACTAACAAAATATATTTTTCACCTGCAAAGTAAGTGGTACTCATGGACATATAGAAAATTCCAACTGATGTTAAGAACATAAGAAACAAATTAAATGATTTTGTATTCGAGTATGTATAATTCAGACATGCATATGCATATACTCTATATATATATATATATATAACTATGTATGTATACCTAAAAGGGCCCATGCATACAGACATTATTCATACGAGCCGAGCGAATTTTGATTCCTTTTGTTCTTTTCCAATTTTCATTTTCGATTTCGTTTTCTTTTTTTCAACAAATATAGTACCATTACTTATGGAGTACATCATACCATTACCATTAGTATTTCATGGTGACGTTCGTTAATCAATATTCTTTTCTCTTTTTTTTTCTATTTATTAGATTGTTTCGTTATTTGATTAATACATATATATTCAGTACTAATTTTTACGCTCTTATCTGTTTTTTTTTAAAAACAGTTCTTATGCATGTGTATATCTATAATGTATGTGTATATATATATATATATGCATGTATGAAGGTGAATTCTTTACAACTAATCGTAGTTGCGCATTAAAGTTGTTGAGAGCGGAAACTTTAATTTAGGAGTTGTAGATTTTGATACAGATTAGAGTTTTTAGTTTTATATAAAGTGTTTTTTAGAAGTAGCTATATTTTTTTAAAATAGTTTAAAATTATTGAATTTGAAAAGTAGCTTCAAAAACTTCCGAAAGGTACTAAGGATAGCCTTGATTTGCCGAGCTTCTTTCTGCAACTACAATATACAATAACTTGTGTAAAGAATGAGGCTTTTTCTTCGGTAGGGAAACTAATGATGCTACCAAAAGTTTCATACAGAACATATCCTTATTCATATCATTGTGCGAACAAGAATAAGACGAGAAAAATCTTTTTTGGGTACCATATATATTGTCTGTTCTATAATTTGGTATTATGTTTACATATTTTCAACTTTGGTACCATTCATGTTTGGACAAAAAATATTGAAGTTTTAAGTGATTCAATTACATGATTAACATTAACCATTTCGGTGTCATAAAAAACTTAATAGTATAAATACTACATTCCTCTCCATCCTACTCTTAAACTTCAAGCTAAGCAATCGTTTTTCATGTGTCGCTATTGGACACTTGTTTATATCTGTCTTCATGGAATTATAGAAATCTTCATCTTGTCCTTAACCTTACCCCTTTTTATCCTTTTATATAAGTGGCCGATTTTATTTTCTTCGCTTTTTCCACCTCCTCAAGTAATAACATTCCTCCTCTCCTCAACCTGTAAGATTGTCTATTACGTACACATTTACACCATAGCTTTGACTAATTCATAGCACTAGAGATTTAGTATATTGATTATTTTTTATTATAATATGTGTGTGTGTATATATATATACATATATGAACAGATTTTGAAGGATTGACATGTACCCAATCACTTTGCTAAAGAATACTTTGTTAATAATGCATGTGGCATTTTTGGATCGATTCAAGTTATATACACTTCCTCCGTTCCTAAATAAGTGATACGGATGGGGTTTATCATAATTAAAAATAAGAAAAATATAGTCAAGTAAAATCTTATTAGATTTGTCTAATAACGTAGTTTTAAAATACCAATTTTTATAATTATTTTTATTTGTATACCATTTAAGTTATTAAGAATTGAAATTACATCTTAGATTGAAATGAGGAATGTGTCATTTATTTAGGAACCGAATATCATTTAATTAAGGACATGATTATTTTAAAGGTGAAATTAATTAATTAAATATGTCCATAATTAAACCACGAAATTATTAAATATAAACAAATAATTAATTTTTTGAAAACATAACTTACCAAAACTAACCACTCGATGTAAACAAACAGTGGGTGGATGATTAAGAGTGTTTGTTTTGGCTAATTTTTTCTACTTTTGACTTTTGCTTTACCCAAAAGTCTTTTTGAATTTTTTTTAAGCTGTTTGTTTTGACTTTTTTTAAAAGGAAAATGAGAATTAAAAGTTAAAATTTTACTTTTCTTCAAAGTAGGTAGGGGTTACTTTTAAAAAAAATGAGAAGTCATTTTAGGAATAAAAATACAAAAATATCCCTATTTAAAAGGAAATAAAATATATTGTAAATATCCTTACAATATTTATGACCATTTTAGTAATTTTAATATATCAAAAGTCCTTCTACGTAAAATTCATCCAAACACTTTTATGTTGAAAAGCAACTTTAATAATATTCATCCAGACAATTATTTGAACTGTTTTTGCTTTTGAATTCTCCTTCACTCTCCTCCTTTTTCTACTGATTTCTCATTTTTTTGAAAAGACAAAATAAACATGCCCTAATTCATTGGGAGTGGCAAAATTACCCCCACTCATTATACTTTCAGGTAGGAATGAGAATAGATAAAGCTACCCGATAGAATCTATGCCCTAATCTACTTTAGGATAGGTTAGGCTTAGGTAATTTTAAAAGTCTATTTAGCTAAATAAGCTTAAGTTGGGCTTTACAAATTAAAATCCTGTTAAGCCTACTTGGCCGATGTGTTAAAGCCTACTAATTAGTATTAGTATGCTTATTGTATATGAATATGGGGTATTGTTACTATTTTATGAGGAAGCGATTATTAGTTTTCTGTCATATCCCAGACCACATTGGGCCCCAAAACTAATCCCTCGATAATCTGGTGGGCATTTAAATGTTGTCTCTTCCAAAGGAGAATTCTGCATACACAAATGGTCGAACACGAGTCCTTTGCTTAAGCTGCCAAAAGCGATTATTAGTTTGATTTTAATTAAAATATTTATAAGCCTTTTTCAAGTATATGAATAAATTTGTGTGGCATGAGCTCCCACCACTCTTTCTCTAACTTCGGCTCCTCCAAAAACAATATATGAATAGGCTATGTCCAGGATATATATAGATATATATATATATATTAGAACTTTAACTTAATTTTTGAATAGAACTAATTAAACTTTAAATGACTTAAAACATGTTAAATAGGTCAACCTTATACCTATAAAATAGACATATCAAAAATAACAAATCGGAATTAAATTTTATAAAATGAAAATAGATTTAAATCGTAGCCTAAGTAGGAATGGCAATGGGCCGGTTTTGGGGCGGGAGCAGCATCCCCCATCCCAAAACCTTTAATGTTTTCATTCCTCAAAACCGGCCCGATCCCAGTCGGGGACATTATCGGGGATTCCCATTGGGTACCGTGATTTTCCCGATCCCCATCGGGGATCGAATCGGGGATTCAATTACACTAATTGGAAAGGCAATTGAAAGGTTGGAGATATACTATTCAAGCCGACTTTCAATTTCACTAATCATAATATGAAAACATACACATGAATTATTTAAATATACAATAAACAACATTAAAATATTTATAATAGTTTCCAATATACTTACTCTGTTTCTGTTTAATTGCTACGGACCCACGCAGCGCGTGGTCCAATGCACATTTTAAACTGTTAATAACTCAAGTTCGGTACAAGTAAAAATTCTAAAAGTTTATTAATTTAAAAACTATAAGACGAGACGCATCTAACAAGATCTCAGTTACTATATTTTAACTTGTATAATTATAATAAAAATTGAAATTAAAACATTCCAATGAACAGTGGTAAAATTGGCAATGGTGCAAATATATAAAAACGGAGGAAGTATAATCTATCAAACTAATGAACTTTGTCACCCATTTTTTAATTATTATGGATGAACGGGGTAAAATTCATAAAATTTAATATATAAAATATTAGTTATATTATACTACCCCGTCTCGATATTTTTGTTACGGATGGTTTTTTGGCACTATTCACTGTTTAACTTTGATTCAAATTTTTATCATAGTTATGTACAAACAAACAAAGTCAAATGAGATCTTGTTAGATTCGTCTAATATCAACTTTTTATAATTGTTCATTGTACACAATTTAAGTTATTAACCGTTAAAAATGTGTATCGGCATACGTGCTAGGTGGGTCCGTAACAAAATAATGAGACGGCGGAAGTATAAAATTATATAAAAAATAAAATATAAAATATATCGGGGATGGGCCGGGCCGGGCCGGGGACTACTTCCCCGTCCCCGAAAAAATCTCAAAAAAATCCCCATCCCCAGCCCATCCAATATAATTCTCTCCCTAAAACCAAACAAAAAATTCAGTTTTCGGTTTTCATCCATTGGGGATGGGCTTTTTTGCCATCCCTGGGCCTAAGGTATTCCCAACCCTAATTTGCCTAGACCCCTTCTTATCCTAGTTTCCCAAGTTTCCCCAATTGGAACAGCTGGCTAAGCATCAACCTAGTACTTCTTTATTAGAAAACCCTAATTTAAAATGTATGACAATCTAAAGTCTGAATATTTAAATATCCAAATCAATACAAGTGGTCCAGAAATTTCTCTATTATTGAGGTAAAGAAACCCAAATAATAATAATATAAATTCATGGCCACCTCTCTATTTCGAATCTAAATTTTATACATCCTGCAAATTTATGACAGGTATTGTATTTGTATAGTTGAATCATTTTGGATAAAATTTCAATATAGAATAACGCTTAACGGTATAAGTGACACCCTGAAATACTTACAGGATAAATCCAATCCATTGCTGACGCCATTTAATTCGTAATTCGTTCAAGACAGCTAAATAAATTAAATTTTTTACAAGTCCCATATATATATTTCAAAATTAGTTGAAATTTACTATTCCATATGCTGTCTGATTAATACAATCTTTCTTTACTATTACAAAATTATAATAGTAGTATTTTGTTTTATTCCCCTTGAGACTAGAGTTCTTGGTGCAGCCAAATCTGTGCATTATTTTTAAAGTTCTGTGGGAAGTTTGAATTCTTGTTTTTGGTTTCATGGACTGATTCAAAACAACCTCTAAAGTAGAACCTGTTTTCATCAACTTGTGTGCCCATAGACAGTTTGTTTATTGCAAATTGCAAAACCTGCCCTTTTCTTTTATTATTAAATGATGTCTGGAAATGAATAATTAATAAATGAAATGGTTTGTGTAATTAATAACTGGTGTCGGGTATGTTTTTGGCAGTTCCAGTTCAGCCTGGGGATGCCCTCAATGGAGAAAATGGTGAATATCCCACAGGACTCTGTTCCCTGCAAGATTCGGGCAAAGCGTGGCTGTGCCACTCATCCTCGTAGCATTGCTGAAAGGGTATGTTTGTAATAAATTACAATTCCTTTCTTTCTGTCTTTCTTTCCTTTTTTCTGTCTTTTTTCCTTTGTTAGTGGATACTTTCTTCGTGCCTCATTCGAAAGTAATTAAGAAACTACTGCTAATAAATATTCTATAATGAGTGAGGGAAAAATAAAAAACCCATTCACTCGCATAAGTTTTTTCAATTTCCAAAAGCATCCCACAAATATCGAATTAGACGAATTTGTCCCATAAATACCATAATCATTGCTGAACCCATCCCATAACTTCCCTAATGGAGGGATGGGTTCGGCAAGGATTTGGGTAGTTATGGGACGGGTTCCGGGCTCGGCGATGTTTAGGGTAGTTATAGGACAGATTCGTATAATTCGATATTATGGGACTGTTTTGAAATTTTTTTTTTAAATTATGGTACGATATAGCTTTTTTTTTCAATGATTCATGACCTCTTCCTATGTTTAACTAATCCACTGAAAATCAGTACTAGTATTTTGTGTGTTTGTGTCTGTGGGAGGGGTAAGTTTGGGTGGTTGATTTTCTTACCTAATACTTATTCCTCCGTCTTTTTCCTATTGCAACATGGTATATTTTGACAATGTTCACCGTTAACTGTCTTAATATTTTATTATAGTTATGTAAGAAAAAACATAATCAAGTAAAATATTGTTAGATTCGTCTAAATTTGTAGTTTTAGAATATTAATTTTTTATATTTTTAATTATACATAATTTATATTATTAATCATTGAAAATATATATCGGCATGCATATCTGGATCAATGTTGTATTTTGAAAAAGACGGAAATAAACAAAATCTGATGCTCAAGAAAACAGACAAAATAAAAGGGCTTTCCATGTGTCTGTGCCCTCGGTTTATTGTACTCGGATTCTGGCCTTCTGGGCCTCTTGTTTGCGTTTCCATTTTATCCATAATATATTAGGAAATAGAATAAGAGATGTATTAAAATTTAAAAGAAATAACTTTTAAACAGTAACCAAGACAATTTTAAAAACCCTATCTAATTATATCGACTTAAGAGGTAATCCTCCCGTAGGTTAGTCCACATGATTGCCTTTCACAAACAAATTGAATCCATCCAAAAACCTCATCTGATCATTGGTCAACGCCACTATATATATACTTAAATATAAAATTTTTAAAATTTTTATTTTATCCAACTTAAATTATTAGCAATTTAAAATATAAATTGTACGAAAACATCTATACCTTTAAAGAAGGGGGGGGGGGGGGGGGAACAAAAAAAAAACAACAACAAATGAACAATGTGTTAGCTCAATATCTTCTGTATGTATGGGTATATATAATACTTTCTCCATCTCAATAGAAATGCTATATTGGGCTGAGACACGCATGCCGGTACATATTTTTTTAACAATTAATAATTTAAATTGTGCATAAGTAAATATTATTTAAAAAAAATTGATATCCTAAAACTATAATATGAAATAAATCTAATAAGATTTCACTTAATTATATTTTTTATTGCATAACTATAATAAAAATTTGAATCAAAATTTAAATTTAAATAATATCAAAAAGCCCCACATAGCGTTTCTATTGAAATTGAGGAAGTAAATACATATAGCAGAGTGAAATGAAATGCAGAGGGAGTGAAATCTTTTTATTCAGAATCTGTCATCACAATCACAATTTAAAGCAATACATAGGAGTAGGACTATTTATAGCACAAAGAGTCATGAACACGTGGCACCACAATGCATTACTTTGTTGACATAGACAGTCACTATATATAGTATATATAATCCATATAATATATATATATATATATATATATATGTAACATATAACATATATATATATACTATTTTTATATAAACAAATACTACCTCTTTTTTTTAAAAATGTAATATTTAAATAGTTGATACTATTTATTTAGTAATTTTGATTGTATTTTTCAATTGAGTTGTATAAGATAAAATATAATCAAGTAAAATGTTGTTAGATTCATCTAATTACATAGTTTTAGAATATTAAATTTTTATAATTTTTACTTTTATACTATTTGAGATATTAAGTATTTAAAATGTGTATTGAATTGCGCAACAGGTAAAGATCTTACAACTTTTGAAAAAAAGATGGAGTATATATGACCAATCTGGTTCTCATAATGTTGCTTAAGTTTGTCTTATTTTTGAAAGTAAAATTTTATTCATAATATGGTCGGATGAGAATTTGAATACATCATTTTCAAGTTGGGAGTTAAAGGATTTAAATATTACGAATATACATGGTATTAAAATAAAATTAAAATGTTTTGGGATATCAATAAAATGCTATAATTTAAGTGATGCGGATAGACATCTTAAGCAAATGTCTCAGGTTCGAACCTTGTATATGTATAATTCTGTTTTAGGAGAGACAATCTTTGGATGTTGCCCGATTCTTGAGAAATTATTCTTCAGAATCTGTCATCACAATCACAATTTAAAGCAATACATAGGAGTAGGACTATTTATAGCACAAAGAGTCATGAACACGTGGCACCACAATGCTTTACTTTGTTGACATAGACAGTCACTATATATATATAATCCATATATATATATATATATATATAACATATACTCCTTCCGTTTTTTAAAAAATTTAACATTCCAGCGTTTCACGTTATTCAATGCACATTTTTAACGTTTAATATCTCAAATTGTGTAAAAGTAAAAATTATAAAAGTTTGATATTCTAAAACTATGTGATTAAACGAATCTAACAAGATCTCACTTGACTACGTTTTATCTTGTATAATTGTGTTAAAAAAATTGAATCAAAGTTACTCAGTGAATAGTAATAACTATGCATGTTAAATCTATTTCCAAACCGAGGGAGTAACATATATATATATATATACTATTTTTATATAAACAAATACTACCTCTTTTTTAAAAGATGCAACATTTAAATAGTTGATAAGATTTATTTAGTAATTTTGATTGTATTTTTCAATTGAGTTATATAAAATAAAATATAGTCAAGTAAAATGTTGTTAGATTCGTCTAATCACATAATTTTATAATATTAAATTTTTATAATTTTTACTTTTATACAATTTGATATATTAGTATTAATTATTTAAAATGTGTATTGAATTGCGTAACATGTAAAGATCTTACAACTTTTGAAAAAAAGATGGAGTATATATGACCAATCTGGTTCTCATAATGTTGCTTAAGTTTGTCTTATTTTTGAAAGTAAAATTTTATTCATAATATGGTCGGATAAGAATTTGAATACATCATTTTCAAGTTGGGAGTTAAAGATGTAAATATTAAGAATATACATGGTATTAAAATAAAACTAAAATGTTTTGGGATATCAATGAAATGCTATAATTTAAGTGATGCGGATAGACATCTTAAACAAATATCTCAGGTTCGAACTTTGTGTATGTATAATTCTATATTAGGAGAGGCAATCTTTGGATGTCGCCCGATTCTTGACATTCATCTAAAAAAAGTGATGCGGTTAGATTAAAGAAAGAAAGAAAGTTGCTTCCAACCCGAAATAGAAGTATAATTTAAACAGTCTCAATTTCATTAGTATCAAAGTAACTTAACCACAATTTAATGGAATATTATTTTTAAAATACCTATGAGTAAATTAAAATAAACACTTAACCACCAATTTATTCATGATCTCATGCCGCCTAAAATCCAACTCAAGCTAAAAAGAATATGATGGATGGAAAAGCTAAAAGTTTTATAAAAATAAATATAAAATAAGATATATGGAGCCAAATAAGGGAAATTTCATTTTCAACCTGAAAATGTATCACATTCCTATTTATAAAAGTCATCCATCATCCACTATAGTATGCCTTTACATGCTTGATTTACACCATCCTCGTACACCAACTCATAAATTTTTGTGCAATTAATAAATGCTGTAATAATTAATGTATGGACAAGGAGAGTCTGCACTGCACTATACGGTTCAAGGGAAACAGAATGATTATTCTGCTGAATTTTTATTAATTTTTTTTGACGGCCTCCAGGCTAGGAAAGTAGTGGTATAAGCCCATATTATACAAATTACAAAGAGAATAAATGATAGTGATGGGAGCGGTTGACCCAATGTAAAATCGAACCTCCAATCTTCATAATGAAAGTTAAGGGACTTAATCATTTGATCAAGTCCTCGTCCCTGTGCGGAATTGAATTTACTAAGATTTTAGCACAAAATTCCACAAGGAGATGATTAATCTTAAATTTCACAAGTATCATCTTGTTTCATTTTTCACGTTGACTTATGAAAATTTGGAAATATCATTTTGGATCAACTCTTTATATACTTATAGTAATGGCCCAACTTTCTTTAAA
The DNA here is from genome assembly GCA_030278955.1 of Hygrophila difformis. Classification (NCBI taxonomy): domain Eukaryota; kingdom Viridiplantae; phylum Streptophyta; class Magnoliopsida; order Lamiales; family Acanthaceae; genus Hygrophila; species Hygrophila difformis. The sequence goes on along the minus strand of JAOANR010000233.1, from coordinate 13,996 downwards.
AAATTGCACCAATTAACAATAAATACTCCCTCGAATTTTTTAAGTATTAAAGTTTGATTTTTTCTATTGTTTACTGTACTACTTTGATTTCAATTTTTATCATAGTTATATATAAGAAAACATATAGCTAAGTGGGATCTTGTTTGATTCGTCTCGTTTTATAGTTTTCAAATATCAAACTTCTAGAATTTTTATTTGTACCGAGATTGAGTTATTATAATAATTTAAAATATACATTGTACTGCATGGAAATGATATTTGTAACAATTAAAAAAATGGATGAAATACTAACGTAGTTGGGAGTTCGATCCCAACTAGCCCTATATTCCTCTATTTTCCTTTTATATATGTTAGTCTCGCTCCCTTTTTGATCTCACGCTTAAGTTTATAAATTTGTCCTCGAAAGTTACATAAAATTGCCAAATTTGACAGTGGGATGTACTTCGTATAAGCAAATAATTCCTTCTTGTGGGACTAATATTGAGAAAATTATAATTAAGAGACTAAGAAGTGGAAAAATAGACTAATGTGATGGGATGAAATGAAAGAAGTTTCCTTATATACTTTTTTACATCAAATTTAAAATATAAATTTTAATTAAAGAATAATCAAGTAGATAGTATATTTACCAAACGCAGTTGGCCTGAGTGGTATGGGGCTCTGGCAGCTTAAGCAAATATCTCGGGTTCGAGCCTTTGTGTATGCAGAATTCTGCTTTGGGAGAGGCAACCCTTCAATGCCCACCCGATCCTCGAGGGATTAGTCTTGGGTCCAATGAGGCATGGGGATACCCTGGTATTCACCTAAAAAAAAGTAGATAGTATATTCGAATAATTCCTACCGTTCATGTTATCTCCCTTGTCCCCCTTTTATAATCTTTTCCAAGCTAGTGAAAAAACATCACTATATATTGGGATAAAAATAAAATGCAGAGCTAGTTATGTTATGCCCCTATGCTTTAATTACATTGAATTCTGATATGCAGTTTGCAACTTTTTTAACAGGAAAGGAGGACACGAATCAGCGGAAAGTTGAAGAAATTACACGATCTTGTTCCAAACATGGATAAGGTATTAATTATTCCCTCATCATATTGATCACAATGTGTTTCGGAAATAATTAAAGGTAAATTAAATAAATAATAAATAACTTATAAGTATATCAAATACACAAGAATTTTCGCAACCCAAAATTTTTGTTGTTAAACTTCATAATTTGATCACTAATGAATTTGGCATGACCGAAACTCGTTAACTATCAAATGTTTAGCAACCGAATTTAGAAGCGAAAAAGGAAATTCTTCATAGTGGAAGTAATATTTAGGGTCTGATTAGCACCGGTCAAATCCATTCTTCTTGTTTGCCCCAAATGGATTTCAAATCCTTTCCAACTCCAAGTTAAACTTCAATCCTAAAGTAAAGGGATTGAAAAATCATCCAAATCAGCTTTGGATGAAATGTCAGGTTTAAAAGGAGTTAAACAAAGCTATTCATATTAACAAAGAATTTTCTTTTTTTTTATTAGTCGTCATCCTATAAGAACTTCAAAATTAAGCATACCAACTTTGAGATAGCCTTAGTTTTGGGTGACCTCCTACATGATTGAGATCATAAAACACAGTGGAAATTAAAGAACTTATATTGGTGTATGGGGTCAGCCTTCACATTCGAGTCCATAGACCAATAACACTCTGTTGTTCGCAGGTGTTACATTGGATTTTGCGCTCATCAGGTCATAGTCTACAATATTTCTTCACGCATTTAAAATTTTGTTTATGAATACATCATTAAACAAAACAATGGATTTTTTTGTGCTTAGCATTTTACATTCATAATATTTCACATACATTCCTTTTCAAACCCTTCATTATAAATCCAATTAATCCCCCATTCAAACACACTCTTAGATATAACCTTCCATATAAGTATTTTTTTAGAACGACATGTGTTCATTAAAGCAAAATCAAGATATACACTTTTTGTTTTGTGGTTTTTTTTTAATAAATATAGTATTTTTTAAAAAGTAATTATATATTTTGAAAACGTGATTATCATATTATGGCATTCGTAAAATATTATAATCAGATAATTCTCTCCACATGCACATCCAAATAGTCATGATATTGATTGCATTTACTAGATAATATTGTTATTATATCTTTGATTTCTTGATTGATTAAAAACAAATGATTTTGAATAATGCAGCAAACTAGCTATGCAGACATGCTGGAATTAGCAGTTCAACACATAAAAACCCTCCAAACTAGGGTTCAGGTTAGTACTCATCATTAATGTCCTCTCTCATTTTCCTCTCATTATTTAATATTTAAATCCATTCGAAAGTTTTGCTTATCTTTGAATCATAATAATTAAGCTGGATTTTATTTTTCTTCTAGTGAATTTGTTGTTATATCTTCCTTCCATTCATTGATAAAGGTTCTGCTATTTACAATGATACATGAATAGAGCAGTAATAACATATGAAGTGGCACTTTTTATTTCAAATCAATCGGTGGAGATTTTCATGCCTTTCCTTGGCTTGTAATAACATGACGTGGCATTCTTGCTCCATCCACTAATAGCAGTACAACTGACAGATGTTCTTTTTAATGAAATTCTCTTTTGTCTACAAAAAAAAACCAAAAAAAAAACAAAACAAAACAAAATACGCCCTTTCGTTATAAGATATTAGAGACGTTTTGACTTTTGTTGTTTGTTGATCAACTTTAACATAATTTTTTTTGTATATAACTATATAATTATAAAAAATATAGTCCATTATGGTTTCCATAGAATCATCTAGTTGAGTAGATTTAAAATATATATTTTACATGATTTATTGACCGTTAAAATAATGCATTTGATAAAGTGTTCGAAATGAAATGAGTCTAATATCTGGAAAGACAAATACTGTTGGAGAGTCATTAGCTCAATCATCGATTCTTGAGATTTCATTATTAAAAATATATGGAAATTTATCAAGGCATTCTTTGTGGAACTCTGTTTAAAAATTTAAGCAAGTGTATTCTTCATAAAGATCTCAATTTTCCACAATTCTGAGTATACATTACTGCATAATTTTCAAAATATAAGCATAAAATTACTGTGTCCCTCAGAAGATTTATGTAAGTTTCTTTCAACAATGTTGAATGTATAATTAGGAGTGTTTATTTCTCTCAAGTGATATGTACTTCATATGACATTATATACACTTTAATTGTTTGTTCATGACAGAAACTCAACAATGAATTGGAAGGGTGTACATGTGGATGCAAGGACTCTGCAAATTCATGACATGACAATAACCATCCTGAGGGAGCCTCTAGATTCTAGTAGTGTCATCAATAAATTGTACTCTTGTTCTTGATTTTCTTTTCCTTTTTTTCTTCTTTTTTAAATATAAAATCGAAAATCAAGCAGACATAGAATATATATATATTGCTATGCGTGTGTATGCAGGTATGGATGCATATATGTATATATATTATGTGCCACTGCTTGCTTTTAGAATTTTTGGAGGAGGGTATGTAAATTCTAGCAGTTTTAACATGTCTAAAGCTAATTATTGTTAAGTGTTGTCATGAAAGATTTAATTTATTTCTTTGACATTGTTGATTACTACATCCCTGTGTAAATTGTCATTACATCCTTGTGTAAATTTTCAGGAAAAGTGAACTTTCTGTTTTTCTCATTAATTCTTTGGGGAAATTTGGTAGAATTGCATATGCTTTTGTTGCTTGGAATGTGCTATTGTGTTGTTCCTATATATATATATATATATATATATATATATATATATATATATCCTTTTATGGTTGCATTTGTTGGCTACTGTTTGGGAATTAATTGTTAGTTGTTAACTAATTCTGTGAGTAATAATTAGTTAAAATTAGTTGTTTGATCATTTCGAGACTAATTTTTTTTCCTAGAATAAGCTAAAATCCAAAATACTGTTGTTGAAGCAATTTTAAAAAGAGCTTATTGGTTTTAAGTTATTTTGTCTTTTTAAATAAGCTAATTTATCTTAAATTCTCTTACAAAATAGCTGATTGGTTTAGTTTATTTACCAAATGGGGCCTATAGGTTTCCTTTTTATTTTTATTTTTTTACGTTGTCTTTTTTTTGTTCACGCAACGCTCAGTGTGAGGATTGTGTTATTTTTTGTTTTTGAAGATTGATGATGCTTGCAAGGTATCCCGTAATTTCACTTTTTGGATTGTCATCCTAGTTTTCACCCCTCTTGCACTTCTCATGAGATTACTAGTTCGGTGTAAGTGCATAATCTGCATATGTTGAATGTGATGTATAAGAGTAATTTTATTAGTATTAGTACATATACTCCATCCGTCGTCAAACGATATTAACATTCCATGTCTTCATGCAATTCAATGCAAATGTTTAACGATTAATATCTCAAATTGTATAAAAGTAAAAATTATAAAAATTTAATATTCTAAAACTATGTGAGTAAATGAATTTAACAAAATCTCACTTAACTATGTTTTATTTTATGTAACTATGTTAAAAAATCGATCAAATTTACTCAATATGAATAGTGTTTACTATGATAACGTTAATATAATTAAATGACGGATGAAGTATTTAATAAAACAAAAGATCAAAAATACATAACATCACAAAAACTAGAATATATAACTAAAAATTCAAAATACAGTGCAAAAATTCAAAATACAACACATTCTGCTCAATTCGAACCGAACCGTTTGGTTACCAATTGAAAGCATTATATTGCTTGGTATTATGAATGTTGAGATCTGACATTGGATAATGTACAATAGTTTATATAGATATGAGATAATCTATATTATAATTAGTTTTGGATTGAAACCTCATCATGATTATTTAACATATTAGCATCAGAACATACGCTATTTAACTCAAATAATGCTAGCATTGAGGATTCAAGACCAAATCAGCGACCACCGTTAAGTGATTAAGGGCACATTGGATTGATTGCCACAAACATTTATTACATAATCGTGAACAATAGAACACAATTAATATAACAATGTCATATATATATATATATGGGATAGGATTGTATCCTGATTCATGATTTACTGAAGGTTTGGATTTCTAGCGTTTTATGATGTCTCGTTCAGTTGATTTATGGAATAAAAAATAAATGCATATTACCATTTTGTGAATGGATTTTTATGACTCAATTAGGAATAATGTTGCCATAATTACCTCCCTGAAATTTTGGATCCAGATTTTTCATTCTTTATAGGGTCAGATTTTTTGGGAGTATGTAAGAATTTTTTTTCATTTAGATGTAATTTGTTAGATTTTTTTTTCCTGAACAGTCTATACAGATTAGATAAAAGTGTTGAATCTATTTATTATTATTATTATTTAGTTGTATGGAAATTTTGTTAAGCACTTTTGAATTGCCATTGAAAAGTAGTACTAAATTATCATTCAAAAGTGTTGAATCTATATTTTTATATTATTTAGTTGTTTGGAAATTTTATTATGCACTTTAAATTGCCACTCAAAAATATTGTATTGTCATTCAAAAGTGTTAAATCTATATGCATGTATTAAAATATTTATTAATTCAACACTTTTTAAGGTGAATATCAGGGTACCCACATGTCTCATTAGACTATTCAGCAATTTTGAATATACATTCAACACACCAGTTACCCACAACATAATTTCTCAATCACCATTTTAGGAAAATTTTAATTAGCCACTATTTATGCAATTATTGCATCGTGCCCCATATCCTTGTTTGTTTCTAAATTGTGGAGTAAACAGAATAGGTATTAATTAAATGCTCATTCCTAATAGGCACAACACAACACCACGAGATTCACCACCTTCAGGATTTGTAGAAATGAATGATTCAGGATACTAACTTAACCGTATATATATGTATAAATATAACAGATCTAATTAATGTATTGTGCATCAACACATTGATTCAACAACAGTACAAATGTACTTAACAACAAAAGAAGACAATCACAACATAACTCAGAATTTAACACTAACCACTACAAGACTTTTTTGTTTTAGCGACCGAAAAAATTTGGTAAAATTGGGTCACTAATGAGATTAGCGACCGAAGTTCGATAGCGATCAATTTGTTACTGAATCCAGATTTTTTTTAGTAGTGAACAAGAACTTAATTAAATAAAATTAAATAAACACCATTTTCAAAAACTAATTAAGCAACGGCATGACATATTTAAACATATAAGCCTACATATTAAACAACATAATATATGAAATCAGATTTCTATTATCTGTTTGGGAAATTTTCTATAATAATAATAATAATAATAATAATGAAACCATATGATCTAGTTATAAGACTCTAGTTACTGTAACAATGTATTCCTTTGCCTGTGGAATGTTACTTTTTTTTTGCTAAACAGTCTATACATGCTAGAGAATCTGGAATACTATTCTTTTCTTTTTTGATAAGGCAATTGAATAGCCTGGGGAAATACACAAACACCACACGAAAATACAAAAGAAGGAAGTAAAAAGAAAACAACACAGAGGAAGAGACTAAAGAGCAAAATGAAAGGAAAAACAGCAACATGAAATAGAACCTAGCTAGGCTAATAAACACTCAAGGCATCCACAGTAAGGCTTCCCAAGGCGAAATCCGGCGGGAATGCCCAAATGGTAAAGAAACCTCTCTTTCGATTCGCCATCCTTAGCGAGACGCTCTGTCACCCTATCACCTTGTGGCTCAACCAAGATTCTTCTAGTGGAAATTCCCATAACACCAACCAATCGTGACCAGATGAATTAGGATTCTTCTGGATTCTCCACTCCGGTCCGTCCTTCTTCCTCGAGCATTTCTTGATCTCCCCCATTTGGATCATGATTTTCCTTACCGGATATTTCACTTCTACTTTCCACTTGTTTTTCCTCCGAGCTTCTGCCGGCACCCTCCTCATTAGTTGGTGGTGGCCTGGCTCTTTTCATTTCTTGTTCCCACTTTCCTCATTTGAAATCCCGCTAGGCAGTGGAGTCCGCCCCAATATCTTAATCCCCTTCCATTTTTTGGATTTCTCGTAGCTGGAAAGCAAATTGGTGATTTTCCGTATGGGCTTTGGACCTTCTTGCGATTTAAAAACTTTGTTGCCTGGCCCATTCTCCTTTCGGCCCACCTGTTAAATAAAATAAAATAAACACCATTTTCAAAAACTAATTAAGCAACGGCATGACATATTTAAACAAATAAGCCTACATATTAAACAACATAATATATGAAGTCAGATTTCTATTCACTGTTTGGGAAATTTTATACAATAATAATAATAATAATAATAATAATAATAATAATAATAATGATGAAACCATATGATCTAGTTATAAGACTCAAGTTACTGTAACAATGTATTCCTTTGTCTCTGGAATGTTACTTTTTTTTTTTGCTAAACAGCCTATACATGCTAGAGAATCTGGAATGTTATTCTTTTTTTTTTGGATAAGCCAATTGAATAGCCCGGAGAAATACACAAACACCACACGAAAATACATAAGAAGGAAGTAAAAAGAAAACAACACAGATGAAGAGACTAAAGAGCAAAATGAAAGGAAAACAGCAACATGAAATATAACCTAGGCTAATAAACACTCAAGGCATCCACAATAAGGCTTCCCAAGGCGAAATCCGGCAGGAATGCCCAAGTGGTAAAGAACCTCTCTTTCGATTCGCCATCCTTAGTGAGACGCTCCGTCACCCTATCACCTTGCGGCTTGAAACTTTTGACAATTTCCCACACGAGTATTTTTAAAATATCCCAGGTTAAATTTATTAAAAGAAAAGAGTTATGAGTCGTGGGAACGGGGTTTAAGGATATATTCCACTTTTTATTACTCATGAGAGTAAACTTTGAGTTCAAGTGGCATCACGAACCTCCCCGGCATGAAATTTCTAACAATTTTATGCCTTGAAGATCCTTGCCATGAAACTTTTGACAAGTTCCCACTTCATGAGTATTTTCTGAAAAATCATAATCCTGATTTTCGATTTTATTTAATGAAACCAATTTATGATGGCTGAGTTGGGATTAGGGATATATTTATAGGTTGTCACGTTTTTATTACTCGTGTTAAGAAACTGTGGCCCGAAAGTGCACGGTGTCAAAAATTGCAGTAATTTATAGTAAGACCGGATCGTTCACTGGAGGATGTGCGATAGAAGCAGGGCCCACGTCGTTTTACTAGATTTTCCATTCGTATTGCTCCAATTGGTTTGAAAAGTGATTAATCATCTACTGACTGAATTTAAACTAGATTACGAAAGCACTTAAATCTATTCTACAAAGCAAATAAGTCTATTCTAGAAAGCGGGTAAAGTTATTCTAAAAATGCGATAAATACTATCTATGAAAGCAGTGAAAATTTACATTATGCTAGCTGTGAAGCTGAATCACAATGTGGACAGAAGGGACAGGAAGAAAAGAATAAAAATTGGACAAGATTTAGATATAGCAGTATTAAACTTCCATTTTTATACACAGATCTTTGTTTGGGATAATCCTGTCAGATAGCTAATTCTCATGCCCTCAATACTGCGTTCCCTTTAACAGACAGGTACTTACAGTATGAGTTTACATGTTCTTAAGACCGCAAATTCTAAGATACCACAGATTTGTAACTGCCCTGGCCTGGGTATGTTACTTCATCTGTGGTGGACAAGCAACACCTGACAAATCATTTATTGAAATGCCAAGTACTGCCATCATTCTCCCATGTCACACCCAAAGATTCTAATTAAGCCCTGAACTATCCCTTAACTATCAATCCTAGTAACAGTTACGCAACTCTCAATAAACCGAGTGACCTCTAACGAAAGCATTTAAAGAAAGCAGTAAAGAAAGCATTTAAAACCTATCACTCGGAGGTTTTGAAGGTCTGACCCTGGTAGTAAAAGATAGCTCCCCATCAGAATGATGAAGTATGGATCAAGAATTCCCGGATCTTGGTGAACCACTCGCAGTGTTCACTTCCTTCCGGGTGATTATGAGATACAAACTAATGAAACGAACTAATAGATTAGTTCGTTCCGAATGCACTCACTTAGAACTCAAAAATAGACTTTGGCAGGAGAGGATAGCAGTTGAAAGAAAACTCAACCCTATCTTAGAAAATAACCAAGGCCTGGATGATGTTCCTCTAAGATTATATACTACAATGTATTTGAATCCAAGTGGACCCCATCTCGGTGTACTATTTAATCTTAGATTCCCAACAAACAACAATTTTGGAAAATAATGAATCTGAAAATCATTCCATAAACAGGTACTAGACTCTCAATAAGAACACAGACCCTTTCAGTCTAGGTGAGACCTAATCGCTGATTCTGCTTCTAATTTCCCAAAATCAACCCTTGATAGAATATGAATTAGTCATAACTGAAGAATTTATCCCTTACTTAGATCCGGATTTTACAAAGGAGTTTTTATCGGAAATTCAATATGCAATATCTGTTTAAGATCTAGAATTCTATTGTCCAATGGAAGGATCCCAGAATATTATAAACCACAATGATTACATAATAATAACATGCATACGGATATATGGAAGTGTAAAATTAACTGACCCAAAATATAGGGGCGGGTCTAGACAGAAGGTGAAACACAGATATGAAGTGGTCAGGAAACCAAAGTAATGGCAGAATAATCGGGTGGACTGTAAACATCTACTGTCCAATTTCCCAATTACTCGGATTAAGCGAATTTAGACATGTGAAACCCTAAAATGGCAGTGTCGCTACCAGTTGGGCCCCTACTGTCTGTGAATTCAGATAAAACCTACATGCTTCTTCTCTGCAGCACTTATCAGCTAATGTTGACAGACATTAGCAGAGTTTTATTACAGATTGGAATTTGGGTTTGGAAATTAAGTTAAGGAAAATAAAACTGTATCTGGATAGGAGTCAGCTAAGCAGCTATTATAATCCCGGATGGACGAACCGCCAAGACTTCCACTGACTGTCATCCAGACCATGCAAAATAACACTTAGTAACTAATACCCAGAATACGAGCTAGTTATCCGTGAGGGAATACCCGCCAACATTAGTCTGATGTATTCTTTACTAATTGTCACACACGATACGCGAAAGACAAAAGAAAATGAAGTAAGATAAAATAAAGAGAAGAACTTGTATGAGAGACATTGGTTTCTCATGCAAGGTTATGGAGTCAATCCACATGTGATGGCTTAAATAATCCCTCCTACCATAATTGATTACAGTCCGGATTATCTGTTTAAGGCATCATGATTTTGTTTATAGAAAAATGTTTTAATGACAATTGAACAAAGGTCCTGTAATCACAACAATTAGTGATTTAATTATTGCTAATTAGAATCATCAATCATTAATGACTAGAGGGTTCAATTAATTAATAGATGGGAAATGGAGAATCAAAATTTTGGCAGCATAACGCCTTATATTGCAATTCTAGGGTATTACATCTTAATCCGTGGGATTCAGATGTGAGTTTTTGCAATGTAATGGAGGATAGAAGATCGGAATTTTAGGATTAAATATAGAAGAGAATTCTGTCGAGATACCATAAATTTTGTCATGAGCCTGGACCCGCGACATGGGTACCTCGACAGATTTCCAGAAATTTTGGCAGAGTTTCATCCTGTGTCGCTAAGCTGGGGTTGTGTCGCGGACCGGGTCCGCGACAGGATGTCTAGCGACACAGGGTTGTCTGTAAAATTTCTAAGTATTTGGTTCCCAGTCGCTAGTCTGGAATTGTGTCGTGTGGCATGGCTCCTGAAACTTTTGACAATTTCCCACACGAGTATTTTCGAAATAATATAACCCCGGTCTTGATTTTATTTAATGAAAATCATTTTATGAAGGCGGAGTTAGGATTAGGGATATATTTATAGGTTGTCACGTTTTTATTACTCGTGTTAAGAAACTGTGGCCCGAAAGCGCACGGTGTCAAAAATTGCAGTAATTTATAGTAAGACCGGATCGTTCACTGGAGGATGTTTGATAGAAGCAGGGCCCACGTCGTTTTACTAGATTTTCCATTCGTATTGCTCCAATTGGTTTGAAAAGTGGCTAACAACTACTGGCATGAATTTAAACTAAAAGCGTTTAAATTTATTCTACAAAGCAAATAAGTCTATTCTAGAAAGCGGGTAAAGTTATTCTAAAAATGCGATAAATACTATCTATGAAAGCAGTGAAAATTTACACTATGCTAGCTATGAAGCTGATTCACAATGTAGACAGAAGGGACAGGAAGAAAAGAATAAAAATTGGACAAGATTTAGATATAGCAGTATTAAACTTCCATTTTTATACACAGATCTTTGTTTGGGATAATTCTATCAGATAGCTAATTCTCATGCTCTCAATACTGCGTTCCCTTTAACAGACAGGTACTTATAGTATGAGTTTACATGTTCTTAAGACAGCAAATTCTAAGATACCACAAATTTGTAACTGCCCTGGCCTGGGTATGTTACTTCATCTGTGGTGGATAAGCAACACCTGACAAATCATTTATTGACATGCCAAGTACTACTATCATTCTCCCATGTCACACCCAAAGATTCTAATTAAGCCCTAAACTATCCCTTAACTATCAATCCTAGTAGCAGTTACACAACTCTCAAAACAACCGAGTGACCTCTATCGAAAGCATTTAAAGAGAGCAGTAAAAGAAAGCGGTAAAGAAAGCATTTAAAATCCTATCACTCGGAGGTTTTGAAGGTCTGACCCTGGTAGTAAAAGACATCTCCCCATCAGAATGAAGGGATATGGATCAAGAATTCCCGGCTCTTGGTGAACTACTCGTGTGTTTACTTCCTTCCGGGTGGTTATGAGATACAAACTAATGAAACGAACTAATAAATTAGTTCGTTCCGGATGCACTCACTCAGGACTCAAAAATAGGCTTTGGCAGAAGAGGATAGCAGTTGAAAGAAAACTCAACCCTATCTTAGAAAATAACCAAGGCCTATGTATTGTTCCTCTAAAATTATCTATCACACCGTATTTGAATCCAAGTGGACCCCATCTCAGTGTGATGTTTAATACCAGATTTCCAACACAAAGTAATTTTGGGAAAATAATAGATGTTTGAAAATCATTCCCTAAACAGGTACTAGACTCTCAATTGAAACACAGATCCTTTCAGTCTAGGTGAGACCTAATCGCTGACTCTGCTTCTAATTTCCCAAAATCAACCCCCAGTCGGATATGAATTAGTCATAACTGTGGAATTTATCCCTTACTTAGATCCGGATTTTATAAAGGAGTTTTTATCGGAAATTTAATATGCAATATCTGTTTGAGATCTAGACTTTTATTGTCCAAGGGAAGGATTCCAAAATATTTTAGATCACAACAATACATAATAGTAGCATGCATAAGGATATATGGAAGTGTAAAATTAACTGACCCAAAATATAGGGGCAGGTCTAGACAGAAGGTGAAACACAGATATGAAGTGGTCAGGGGACCAAAATAAGGGCAGAATAATTGGGTGGACTGTAAACATCTACTGTCCAATTTCCCAATTACTCGGATGAAGCGAATTTAGACAGGTGAAACCCTAAAATGGCAGTGTCGCTACCAGTTAGGCCCCTACTGTCTGTGAATTCAGAGAAAAACCTGCATGCTTCCTCTCTGCAATACTTATCAGCTAATGTTGACAGACATTAGCAGAGTTTTATTACAGATTGGAATTTGGGTTGGAGATTAAGTTAAGGAAAATAAAACTGTATCTGGATAGGAGTCAGCTGAGCAGCTATTATAATCCCGGATGGACGAACCGCCAAGGCTTCCACTGACTGCCATCCAGACCATGCGAAATAACACTTAGTAACTAATACCCAGAATACGAGCTAGTTATCCATGAGGGAATGCCCGCCAACATTAGTCTGATGTATTCTTTACTAATTGTCACACACAATACGCGAAAGACAAAAGAAAATGAAGTAAGATAAAATAAAGAGAAGAACTTGTATGAGAGACATTGGTTTCTCATGCAAAGTTATGGAGTCAATCCACATGTGATGGCTTAAATAATCCCTCCTACCATAATTGATTACAGTCCGGATTATCTGTTTAAGGCATCATGATTTTGTTTATAGAAAAATGTTTTAATGGCAATTGAACAAAGGTCCTTTAATCACAACAATTAGTGATTTAATTATTGCTAATTAGAATCATCAGTTATTAATGACTAGAGGGTTCAATTAATTAACAGATGGGAGATGGAGAAGCAAAATTTTGGCAGCATGACGCCTTATATTGCAATTCTAGGGTATTACATCTTAATCCGTGGGATTTAGATGTGAGTGTTTGCAATATAATGGAGAGTAGAAGATCAGAATTTTGGGATTAAATAGGGAGGAGGATTCTGTCGAGATACTATAAATGGTGTCATGGGCCTAGACCCTCGACATGGGTGCCTCGACAGATTTACAGAAATTTGGGCAGAGTTTCACCTTGTGTCACTAAGCAAAAGTTGTGTCGCAGACCGTGGGTCCGCGACAGGTGTTTAGCGACACAGGGTTGCTCTGGAAATTTCTAAGTATTTTGGTTCCCAGTCGCTAACCTGGAATTGTGTCGCGGAGCTTGGCTCCGTGACAGGATGCCTAGCGACTGGGGTTTTCAAAATAAATATGCAAGGCATAATTTCCTGTCTCGGAATAAAGGTTGAGTCGCGGACCATGGGTCCGCGACAAGGGTGTTCCGCGACAAGAGCCATGCAGATGAAAATAACAAGAGTTTGGTTCCTGGTCGCTAAGCATGGTTGAGTCGAGGACCGTGGGTCCGCGACAAGGTGTTTAGCGACCAAGGGTTTTCAAATAATGAAGACAAGTGTCCTTAGACATCCATGTCGCGGAACACCCTCCTGTCGACAAACGTGGTTTAGCGACAGGAGTCGGTTAGCGACATGGGTGGTTCAGGACCCAAGTCAGTAAAAGCAAAGTTGAACAGTAGCATGCAAAAAGTGTGATCTCA